>PVJO010006140.1:0-47500 GCA_004026905.1 Hystrix cristata
TTTAAAAAAAAAAAAAAAAAAAAAATTCAGACAATGAAACCTCATGCATGGAAAAGGTGAGGCAGTACAGTGCACGTAAACACAAGCAGAATATACAAACTAAAAAAAAAAAAAAAAAGAATATACAAACTGATGTCTCAACCGCCAGGAGAATGAGGCAGTTAGGACAGTGGAGCAACAAGGGAAAGTCTCCTCCAGGGGACCCGAGTAAAATGTAAAATCTAAATATAAAGGACTATCGACCATCTACAGAAAGGACCCTGAGTGGGGAAGAGGTGCAAGGGAAGGAAGCTGAGATCAATCAGCATCTCAGGACAAGGCTATGTGTCACGTGCAGACAAGACCTGCCCAATACCTTCCAAGGGAAGGAGAGGAAAAAAAGCTGACATAAGGGTCTTCTACCTTACTTCAAGTGGCAGCCGCCTTCCCGATTCTTTGGTGGCTTCCCACATGGCTTACAAAGAGACTCCTTTGTCAGCAGACAGGGGAGCACATGCAAAGGCCAACCTCTTGGGTACTTTAACCATTCTGACTACAAGCTCGAGACTAGGGGGCTCTGGAGGGAGTGACGTGGCCCCCAGCAAGCCGGGTTAAAATCCTGAGCCAGGACCAGAGCTGAGGGAATAGGCTACAAGGAAAGTGAGGTGGCAGCTGACATCAGACTGATAGCAGTTACACAGAAGTGCAGGCTGTCTGTGAGCAGAGCTAGAGGAGTCACAGGGTGGTGCTCCTTCAGTTGGCAAGTCCGCCCCTTGAGAAATAAAGCATTCCTAGGCGATCTCCAGCCAGATTCCCTCAATGTAGGGATGTGGGATGGTGCAGTCAACATAAACGGTGTAGCTGTTGCCAGGCCCCATCAGGGCCTGGTAACAGCAGGGAGTGTGAGTCACTCTCCTCACCCACCCTGATGACCTAAATGAGGGCAGAAGGCCAGACCATGGCCAACTCTGACGAGACATGTGATGCTAAGTCACCCACCCTCCATCTGCCACCAGGTAAAGTGTCAAAGTTCACTGAAATAATCTGTGAGCCATTCAGAAACAAAGTAAGAGCAAGCGCTAAGGGGGTCACCTGAAAAGCCAACAGAGGAAGTGAAATTTGAGAGGCAGTTTTCTTACTTGCACCACCCAGCTGCTACCATGTACAACCCAGATCACCCACGGGTATGCAGAGACCACTCAGCACCTTTAACACCTTGCTCACCAGTCCTGAAATATTCCTTACACCCCTTAAAGATACAGCTGTGTTTTCCTTGGTGCAAATGGATCAAAGGAACCAGGAATGTAATAGGCAAAGAGAGCTCTGAGGGTTAGGTTGTATAGGAACAGAAGTGAGGACAGCTTTTTGGGAGCCAAGAGGGAGCAAAGTTTCCCTGTGAGCCTCACATCCAACAGCTGCTATAGTCTGCCACCCAGACATGAGTCCAGTCTCTAATTTCCAGACAAAAGACACCATCTGGAAAGAACGTGCTTGTAAGACTATTGATCACCCCATTTTCAACCTGAGGGTGAGGGATTCCTGCTGACTTGCTGACAGTTTCAAAGACTTACTGCTTCCTGATGACCCCTAGCAAACCAGCAGGGACAGCTTAATGTACGAATGAGCCTACCCCCAATCTAAATTCATTCCAAACAACTTGTGTAGCTAATGGGGCCAAATGAAAAATTTAGAACAAGTTATTTCACCTTATCCCATTTCCCCCTTTTTTCTCCTTAAACACTCAGTCCCCTTACCCTTGCCAGAATAGTTGTTTGGTTTCTAACTAAACCTGTGTTTCCTGATTTGCAAATCCACTCTGTACCTAAAGAAAAACTCTTTGTCTTTAACAATTTATGATCTTATGATTCACAGTTACAACAATTCGATTCCACAAGTCCTGAAAATAAAACCTCAATAGCTTTGAAGCAGCACTGTCTAACAGAACACCCCAAGATGGCAGAAATGCTCCTTAACCATGCTTTCAATACAGTGGTCAGTGGCCACATGTGGTCACATACAACACCTGAAATAAAGCTAGTCTGGCTGAGAAATTGGATTTTAAGTTTTATTTAATCTTCATTAAGTAGCCAGCTATGGCTAGCATCTATTACAGTGGTTGGTGCAGTTTTGCCCTTCAGATTAGAACCTTCTGACCAGAATATGATGAATTACCTTTTTGAATGCAAAGGGACACTTATGGCCAGTATAGGTAAAATGATCTTTACAGAAATCTTGTTCACATGCATCACATTTTAGTGGAAGAAAATCTGAAAAAAAAAAAAAAAAGTAAAAAGTCTCTTAAGGATTAGAGAAAAAAAACCTATAGATCGTACTAAGTAAATCTTCATACTAAGTGCTTCATCATGGGTGAAAAACAACTTTGGGTTATGAATTTAACACAGCCCAGTGACATTTAAGGATCTATAAAGTTGTATTTTCCTATTACATACTGTACCACAATCATTTAAGCAGTACACTTGTATCCACTTAGCCCAGGAGGCCAGCCTGGTGCCCAGCCTTAGGTGGATACCAAATAGCAATGAACAGAACATGCACCCCATGCCAGAGCTCCACTACTGAAACCCTAGAAAGGCCAAGACAAAATGATCAGCTAATTAATCGAATGGCCAGCTAACAAAATACTGTTTCTTATTAATATATAGTCTCTTAAATATGCCTACCTAGTTGCTTGCAAGTTTTTTCTGAACAGTGCTTCCCCAAATCAGGAAACTCCATTATGAAAACAGTGTTCACGACACAGGTGGCAGTTAAGTATCACCTATGAAAATTCACAGAATTAGAAAGAGACTCAGCAATGACAGCCCCAAGTTAGTCCCCAGGTCTTATAACCTATGTAGCTAATGAGAGCAAACACTCTCTACTGGGAGCATTAAAAGCCCAAGTCATCCTGGGCCCTTGAACAAGACTGAGGTATCACAAGTTCTTGTTGACTTTCAGTAAACAGAAAAATGGGAGTTTCGGCACAAACACCAGTTCTCAGCCTCAGAACAAACCCACTAGGAAAGATGAGTTGCTTTTTTCATTGTTCTTTCAACCCCTAGTTAGTTTATGAAGCTCATCCCAACTTCTGGGCTTTCACTAAATCACATTTCAACTCATACTAAAAGGGGCTTCCCCATGTTCAGTTCACACAGCTGCCAAGAGAAATTACAATCTATGCAGATTTTAAGTCACAATTTCATTTACCAAATATACTTGTTGACATAAACAAAACTCCGTTACCAGGTACTAAATCACATTAGCTGACTATACTATTCAGAGGAGGTTTAGCTCTGTCCCTCGCCTCTCCCTCTCTCCCTTATGTATTGAGTTTTACTTTGAGCTTATTCCTTAATGACATCAGCCCAGAGTTGATCGGGGCGAGGTGCCAGCCATTAACTAATTCATAATGGAAAACACATGAACCCCAGTGAAACTGCTGCACCGGAGAAAGGACTCAAATCCACAGCAGGGCTCATAAGCTCTCCTCTGTGACCTGGTACCCACCAAACCTCTCAGAACTCCGGTCCCTTCCGGAGCTCAAGTAACAGGGGTGTTTTCCAGATTTGCCCATCAGCGCCCTCCTCTCTCCTGAAGCCCCCGCGCTCCCAAGCCGTCCTACGCCTGGAACACTTGCCCCAGTTAACATCTACTCACCCCGTCAGGACCTAAGATTAAAGTTCCACTTCCTCAAAAGGATCATCCCTCGCCAGCCCCCATCTAAGTCACGGGTCCTCTACTCTTCCTCCGCCAGCGGCACTCACAGCTCCCAAGGGCAGTTCGGGCTGTGTGTGCCCATTGTTCACTGTGCCAGGTACAGTACACAACACAGAACAAGTGTTCCGAAGGTTTTTGTTGACCAGAGCCTGATATGGACGTCAAAACGACCTTATTTTTGACCAAAGTATTGGTCAGAGCATGCCTGACGCGGGGTGGGAGAGTCACTCACTCCACTCTGAGTGACGCCTTATCGGTACAGGCCGGGGGCCGACAGCGAGATAATGCCCCCTCGGACCGCGGGAGTAACCCCCTGCACCCTGGGCCGGCCTCGGGCCCTGACCGAGGGCAAATCCCGACCCGGCACCCACCCTGGCCCGGTACCTGGCTCTCTTCGAGGACCGGGGCAGCTGCGGGAGCTAATAGAAGGTCGCGAAGACGAAAAAGGTGTCCCTCTCCGCGGTCAGCCCCAAGGAGCAAGGTAGTAAGACCACCCCCGACACCTGCGCTGCGCCAGAAATGCAGCATCACGGTACCTAAAGCCCCAGCCATTTATCCACAGCCGCCCCGTCCAAGCACACCCGGCCGGGCGTTCCCAGCGCGCCCCGATGGCATCACCTTCGGGTTGACCAATCCTAAGGCTCGGTTGCGTGAAGCGTTCGGCGCGTCCCGATGACGTCGTCGGACAGCTACCCAATCCCGCAGCTCCTCAGCCTGTCGGCCCGCCCACTTCCCCCGCCCGCCCCGTTAGTTCTCTTTTCTCGAACCGTCCAGAAGAGTGTTGTGGTGCGCGGCTGAGTCACGGTGAAACGACTCTACGCTGGCTCAGCTGGGCCGCCACGAGCGGAAACTGAGTCAGAGTCCAGTCCCCGCGGCAGCACAGCGGGTTCCTCGAGGGGTCTTGAGGAACAGAGCGGCCGCAGGCGCCTCGGAGACGTGTGGAAGGGGAGATGACCGCATTGGGTCCTGGGGGGGGTGCGGTCGGGGGAGGAGGGCTGGTGCTGCGGTTGTGTACCAGCAAGCCTTAGAAGTGCTTCCAGCCCAGGAGAAGATGGTGGGAGCAGTGCGAAAAGTGATCGTGTACCCTCCACTGGCTCCCCGATGTTAATACGGGGCCTCCCTCGCTCCCTTGCATCCTGACCCTGAGGAGCACATGCATCTTCTGTTCCACTTGGAAGTCCGCGTGTGACCGGCTCCCTTAAAGTTGCCCTTGGCTCCCTCGCCCCTGCAGACTTTCTCCTCCTCCCAAGTCCTCTGGGTGAAGTAAAGCCTCTGTCAGACCTTTCTTTAGCGTCACAGGACCAAGTGGCCTTTGTAACACCTTCCATAGTAACTAGCCACAGGAGGTGGGAATCCAGGGTGAAGTTTCAGAGAAGACACACTTGCTGAGGAAGACCTTGCCCAGACTGCAGCCCCACTGCCTTCCTTCCCCATATAAGCCCTCTAGTCCCTGTGTGTGAAGAGAGAGGACTTGGAGGAGCTAGTGGCCTCTGTCCTCTTCGGGGCTAGCCTTGAGTGAACCTGACTCCTTCCTACCAACAATTTGTCTCCTGGGTGTTGACTAACACCAACAAGCACTGCACAGGTGGACTTGATTCAGGAATGCTCCTAGGGAGTTGCTCCCAAGAGAAATACATAGTTAGGTTCCTAACTCTTCCCAACACAACACTTTGGACAACTGATCCATTGTTAACCTTGTGTGTGTTTTATGAAGGACACCTTATTAATACAGATGGTTGATTCGTTAACATTGAGTTCATGGCCAGTAGCACGAACACATGAACATATATATGGTCCAGTCTTGAGGGCAGGAAATTGGAGAAGGGATCTCCTTAGTGAAAGAGATACCCACTGGGCCATAACTGTCCTAGAAGATGTTTTTGTGGCACTTGTAAATGGTGGGCCTCTTGGTAACACAAATGTGGGAAGGTCACAGCCTTTGGCATTGTTGCTCATTATCTCTCGACTTCCTTGAGAGATACCCTGTGTCCTTATTGTTAAAGGTGTTGTTGTTTTCTATTATTTGTAGCCAGAAACATTCTTATTGATAAGTGGGGAAAAGTTATTTCGACTTGATGTACCACATATGAGACAAAAGGGAATAGTTAGAAAATAAACAATTGGATTCATTAATGTGGAGCTCAGGTAAAGAAATCTGGACTCAAGAAATTAAGTCAGAAATCATCAACATAACTATGAAATTGCACCATAAGTATTCATGAGATTGCCCAGGGAAAGGACATGATGTGCAGAAGAGGACCCAGCCCCTTAGCTGTGGGGAAATCCAAAATATTAAGATCAAAGAAAGAAGAATTGGCCCAGTCAGTGTAGAATGAGCAACCGAAGAACTGAGGAGAGAAGTGAGGGATGGAGTCCTTGTTTCCCAGGAGTGGAAGCCAGGGAAAAGAGCTTTCAAGATGGAAAAGTGGTGAACCACCCAGAGCAAAGTGGATATGAAAAGAACCCATTGGATTTAGGGCAGAGAGCACACCAGTGCCTAGAGAATGGTCCCAAAGGCAGAAGAAGGAGTCACACTGAAATGAGGGGAGAGTGAGTATGAGGTGGAGAGATGTGTCTGAGTGGAAGACACTGGGCATAACTGCACACCTAGAGAGAGATGATGAATATGTATCCCTATCCAGCCTGGGTAAACAGGCGACTTCCCACTGGCCACTTCCGATAGGACACTATCTTCTGCTTGGACACATAGTCAATATTACCTTTACATTTATAATTCATATGCTCTACAAATATTTATTGGGTGGCTGCTGTGTGCACAGCACCCTGTTAGGCCTCAAGAAAACAAGAAGAGATTATGCTGGGTCCCTTTCTCCCTAGGAGCATACAGTCTTGTTCTGGGAAGAGAAAAAAGGCCTGAAACAACTGGGCGGTAAATGTAAACATTGTGTTTATGAGGTTGGAGGGCAAAGGCTCTCACTGTTACAAGAATTCAGAGAAAAAATTTCCCAGAGCAGGCCTGAAAAATTGGGTGGAGTGTCTAGTACTACACAGAGGAGGACAGACCTGGTGGGCCTTGAAGACAGGGACTTGGACTGAATAATGGGCTCAGGGAGACTGTTGAAACTAAGGTTGTAAGTGGGCCAGAACTTATGTGTGACAAGAACCCCAGATCAAATTTCTCTGAAAGGGGAATATTGGCTCCCAAACTTCAGATGTGCCTGGATCCAGGAACCCAAATAAGGTCCTCACCATGCTGAATGCTGGGGCCCTAACTGCTGCAGACAGCCCTCCATATGTGGGGAAACAGCTGCCTACAGCCTGGGCTACAGCCATAACAAGAGTGTATCTCCTCCAGCACCAGTGCCAAATCCACGGATGGACTCCAATGGTTTTCTTGAGCTGGGTTTTTAGTTTGTTTTATGAGACAGGGTCTCACTATGTCACCCAGGCTGACCTCAAATTCATGACCCTTCTGTTTTGGCCTCCTGAGTGCTGGGATTATCACATAGGACTTGAGCCATGTTTAGGGTGACTGTATGTGACCCTAATTGTTATGGTATATTTCGAGAGTGAAAGTAGGTGCTATTAATTTATTAGAATAATAGGCATAAACTAGCACTCTTCTGGAAAAGCAGGACATAATGTCACTGTAACCACAAGTTAACTCTATGTGGGCACTGATATTGGCCCCACCAAGGTGACATAAAATGAGAGAGAGGTGTGACATCATTAACAGATGAAGGAAGATCAGGAATGCTGGAGTAACAAAGCTAACAGATGGCCACTATCAGTAGTGAGTTGGTGGTTTATGGAAAGAGTGAGAAAAAGACTAAAGAATAAAGGACAAAATCTAAGGTTGAGGTAAGACCTAGAATGTTAGAGAAATTGGAGCTTCATTTGATTTGTAATGGACATGGATTCTTATGTAAGGCTGGCGTTTGGGGAGGCACATCTGGGAGTGAGTTGTGGATCCAAGGGAAAGGTTCAGAGGACCTAAGACTGTATTTCCACAGGCTTAAGTGCTCAGGGTATTAGTGAGATGGAGGTGGAATGGAAGGACTATATTTAGGAAGAGTTAGAAAAACAATCAGTAGAATTTGAGGTCTGACTGGGTTTAAAGGACAGAGCAGAGAAGGGCATGTGGAGTGTCAGGCCTGCAGACCAGAATGGGCAAAGGTAGAGAGGTGTTATGGTTGAGATCTAGAATGTCCCCCAAAGCCGCATGTGCTGAGAGGTGGGGCTTTTAGAAGGTGATTGGATCATGGGGTGCTGTGCTCATCTGTATATTAATCCACAGATGAGTTCAGAGCTAAATGCGTTGTAACAAGGTGGGCCCTGGTTGGAAGTGGGTTACTCGGGGTGTGACCTGGAAGAGTATATGTCCCTCCCCAGCTCCTCCCTTCTCTCTCACCTTCCTTGCTGCCACAAGGGGAGCAGCTGTCCATAGTCCAGGCCCTTCTACCATACCATTCCTGCCTCGGAGCTGGCCAACTATGGACTGAAACCTCTAAAAACAGTGAGCCAGAATAAACCTGTCCTCCCTTAAACTGTGGGTATCAGATATTGTGTCTCAGCAGTGAGAAAAGTGGCTAAGACAAGGGCAGCATTCAGTGATGATGTCACTTTGTCTGATGTCATGTTGAATTTTGTAGAAGTTGTATGAAAAGGAAAAAACAGAACTAGAATTGGAACAAGTTAAAACTAAGATGATGGCTAAGGTCTCCAAGAAAGAGCTTATGACACAGGCAGATTGGAACCCGAGGACGCTTGCAGGTAGGGGAGGGGAGGAAGAGAAGTCAGAAAACAGATCCCAAGGGAGATCGAAAGGGAGGGTAGTGACCAACACTGGTCAGTACTGTCCTGAATTCATGAGAGAGGAGGACGTTCGACTAGAGGAAATTTATTACCTTCGGAAAAGTAATTTCCTTCCAGCAGCGTACTGCTCAGGATAGGCTGGGTCACAGAAGTTGAAAACAACCAAGGCCAGTTCTCGATCCCACTCCGTGGCTGTGATCTGCGGGTGAGCTCAGTTCTGCATTGTCTTCTCCTCCAAGGCCTGGGACAATGAGGAAGCCACTTTTGGAGCATCGCCAGGGCCGTGGCTCTGCAGGCCTCACCCCAGCAATGACACCCACTGCCTGCAGCTTCCGTATGTGGCATCTGCTCCCGGCTCATTGGCCACAGCCAGTCACATGGTCCTGAAAGGAAGGACTGAAAATACTTTTTCTGGTTTTTTGGGACAAGGTCTCACTATGTAGTGCAAGCTGGCCTTGAACACATGGCAATCCTCCTGCCTCAGCTTCCCAAATGCTGCAATAATAGGCATGTGCCACCATGCCTGGCTCAGAGATACTTTTTGAACAGTAAAAATGACTATAGCATAGTATAGCAGGAACAGTTTAGGCTGGAGGAAGGTAAATGGTAGAACGTGCTTGTCTCATGTTCCCCTGTGGTGTCTGCACTGTCTCAGGGATATTGTTTTTGAAATTAGACCGTAAGCCCCTGAAAGTGAGGACCATGCTTTTGAACTCTGTATGATGCTTATGCACTTCCGGTGGCAAAAATAGGTGGCCTTGGGGCTCTATCACAAGCTCTCAGGGAAACAATAACACAGGAAATGTCTCAGGCAACCTCATGGTAAAGAAATACGTCTTTAGCTTCTGAGTGGCCATTCTATGTTTGCAGATGATGGCCCGTAATGTAAGGACAATCACAGACCCAGGTCAATTCCCTCTTAGAACCTGTGCTGAAGCACTCCTTCCAGATGAGCAGAGACCTGCTGGGCAGGGTGGCCAGCCCCACTGGTCCTGTCTGCACACTGTCCTTTAGTAGAAATCTTCCTCCGGCTGCAGTTATAGACTCCAGCACTGTGAATCTGACAGTCACTGAGGGAGACGTGATATTCAAAGTAAAAATCACCAACAGAAATCAAACTCTGTGTTCTCCTCAACATGTGATGCAGAGTATAAATATTTTATAGACACAAAGACAGCTAGACAGAGATTTTAATTCCGGAAAGTAATTATAAGATAAACTACAGGAGATGCAGCGTATGAATTTGCCTCATGACACATTTTTAAGTAAGCAAAAGCCCTGTGGAATGAAAAATAAACTTGTTCATGGTCCCAAGTGAATAGAAAGCAACAGAATAGGATAGGGATGACCTAATGGTTTCTAGTTCCATTTCTTAATTTTGTGATGTGATGTTATCCAGCATAGGGGACCGTTTTATCACAGAATCTGGGTCATGTGACGCCTTTGATAATAAGCCAGCACAAGGGCTTCCGTTTCAATATCCTTCTAAATATTCTCAGAAAAGGCCTATCTTGGAGAACCTTTGTTCAACATCCCTTGAGTCCCCAGCGATGCAAGATGTGTGGCTGCTGCTTGTTTAGGATTGTCCATATAAAATTCCACGTATGACTTGAAATGCAAATACAGTGTTAGAAAAGAAAAATGAAACACCACCGCAGATGTGGTGAAAAGCACTAACCTCTGCAAGGACTTTTTAAACCTCCTGTCAAAAGAATTCCTTTCTTGACGCTGAGCAGCTGATGCTGTGCAACGATTCCCTTTACCCTCAGGGATGTCATTCTTTCCCAGTGCAGACCACCTAGGGGTGTGAAATAGATCCAGCCGCTCCGCTGCCCACAGAGAGACTCTTTGACCCATGGACGGTCAGAGTCGGAGGCCTCCAGGAAAGGTAGTCCATCACCTGCAGACCGAGCAGTGGACAGTGGATCTCCTGAGTTGGCGGCAGTCAAGGACAAACCGGGGCCGGTGCAGGGCCAGCTTGGAGCCTGGCAGTAAATGAGTGTGAGTGAAAAAACTGAGGAATTAAAAAACCCACAGTCTAGTTGGTGGTGTTGTACCAGTGTTGATTTCTTAGTTTTGGGCGATGCTGACATCGGGGGAAGCTGGGTGAAGGATAAGCAGGAGCCGTTGGAGCAGTCTCTGCCACTTTCTGTTAATCTGAAATGATTCCACGTGAAAAGGTGAGCTGTGCCAGGCCCTTTTTGCTAGGTAACATTTTTATTTACCCTGGTTGCCAGCAGCCAGGAAAACTAATAAGTCAAGCAGACTGGGATTGGACTCTCCTTTTCTTGACTAACTTCCTGAGTAGGATATGAAACCATATTATGAGTCATATGTACTCACCCGAAACTCAAAACTTCAACAACCATGTATAACACAGTTGAAGACATCTTATTCACAGAAGTATTGGCATCCAGGGCAGTGATCAGCTCTGCTGAGGTGTCATGGTCTT
Source organism: Hystrix cristata (assembly GCA_004026905.1). Classification (NCBI taxonomy): domain Eukaryota; kingdom Metazoa; phylum Chordata; class Mammalia; order Rodentia; family Hystricidae; genus Hystrix; species Hystrix cristata. The sequence continues at coordinate 10,925 of PVJO010006140.1, forward strand.
CTGAAACAGAAAGGCAGGAGATACCCTTTGTTCTGAGTAAATCTCTGCACTGTGCATTTTAGGAGAAATAGGAAAACTGTTTCGAACCAATTTGAGACATTTGTGGCCATACCTCTGCCTTTATCCAGGGTGGGCAGATACTCTCGCTGTGGCTTGGAAAGCCATTTGCCCTTTCTTACTAAGCAGTAGTTCTACTCATCCTGTAGCATTGAAAGCATTTCCGCATCAGAAATGACAGTCCTGATTCCAAATGTGGTTCTGACCCAAGCCTCGCTGGTCCCCGCCTCAGGGATCCCAGGCTTCTGTCCACAAGGATTCAAGAGTAAAGAACCTCATCCTGTGCCGAGTAACATCGTCATCAAGTCATGATTTTGTTCCCAACTTTGTTTTAGTCCCCGGGTGGGTTCTGAATAAGTAATATTCCTCCTGAGTTCCCAGTGACTGAATGTGCATTCCTGGCCAGGCCCCTTTGCTACCTCTCCAATCTCAGCGTTAAATATTAAAGCCCCGAGCCCTGGTGGCTGTGTTCAGAGGCTGCAGCCGTGTTTTTGTAGAACATCTACCACTGGCTGGCTGCTACATTTGTTCATTATTTTAATGTATGCGTATTGGCTAAGAGTGCAACATTGTTTTTCTCCACCAATATTAGTTTGGAATTGGGAGAGAATCAATTCCCATGCAGCCTGGAGAGGGAGGACTCATCGCTTCTGGCATCCTTGCCTAGTGGCGCTGACCCCCTCGATCTTCAGGTGCACCTTGTTGTCCATGACCCAGGGGAGGCAATAGTGGTTGAAGCGGTGTGAAAGGGCCTGGGGAATACCTGCTTCATATGAGGTACTTTTCCAGGTGCTGTCAGAGAGGACAAAGCATAAGATTGTAGTTTATAAGCTGCCCAGAGAATGAAAACATGTGTGTAATGAAAAAAGACAGCTCAGCCCAAAGCAGAGCCGGATGTGGGCGGTAGGGGAAGCAACTGCAGGGAGCTCCGCAGGGAGCAGGCCCGTGGCTGGCAGGAGCTGTCCCGGGAAACTGCTCACTGGGCTGTGCATGGGCCAGGGCAGGTCCTGGTTGAGGGTACAGGACAAGAAAATGGGTGGGGCCCTGTAAAGATGACCAGGTGAGCTCAGCCCAGTCTGTGGTTAGAGTCATCGTGCAGGCCTGCTCCTGTGAGTATGCGTCTGGCATTGGAATCTTTGAGGGAGGCACAGCACCCGCAGTCCTCAAGAGTGTGAAATCCTAATGCAGAGTCTGGTTCTCGAGTTTCCCCAGAGGGACTCGGTTCATTCCAGGGTTACATATACACACTTTGTTGTTTCTGGACCAGAAGTCATCTGGTCTTTTTGTTGCTGACAGCCAAGCTTTGCACCAATCTGAGCCAGGATGGTCTGCTTTTCCAAAAGAGCCATGATTAGATATAGAGAGTTCTGCCCAACGGGTAGGAAACAGCAAAGAGAGGAGGGTGAGGCTGGGACCAGAGGGAGGCCAGCAGGAGGCAGGTGCAGACCTCCCAGGCAGCAGCCCCTGCCAGCCCCCTCATCCCCACAGCACCAGTGGCTCCCCGGATGAGGCTTTGGAAAGGGCTCCTGTGTCCTTCTCTGCCAACAACTGAAACCGTAAAAGCAGACACTAATTGTGGTGATCAATTACTAGGCCTCCCTGATGGGCCTCTGGGTCAGGAGGGTCCAGGAGCCCCGAAACTCCTCCCTCCTCCCTTGGCTCCTCCCACTTCACACCTGACTGCTACCCTGGAGTTGAGGCAAAGCCCAAGCTCTTGACAGCAGCTTCTCTGGCTCCTCAGCAGTGTGAAACACTGTTGGTGTGGTGAGGCCATAGTATCCACTGGACACTAGCAGACTTGTGGAAAGATTTTGAATCTGTCCCCTAAGATTGGCAGGAGCTGGTGGGGGGACTTGTTTGCCAGCAGCACCCATAAATCTTTCTGCTGCAGTGCGGAGCCGGCAGTTTGGGGTTCACAAAGAAGATGCTTGGCTCTCCCCACAAGAAACAAATGCATTCAATTAGGATTTGGAATTCTGTCCTATAATGGCTCTGGTTTGAGCTGAAGAGGAAGTCACAGAATCTCAACTTCGGGGTTCCCTTTCTTTGTTTTGTTTTTGAGATGAGGTCTTACTATATTGCTCAGGCTGGCATCGAATTCCAGGGCTCAGGCAATTCCCCTGCCTCAGCCTCCGAGTAGCTATAACTATAGGCACCACCACCACACCTGGCATCTGTGCCACTTCTTTTTGGAAAAAAAAGTGGACCGGAAGACTGGAAAGCATTTGGCCTGACCTCAGTCCTTCCTGGGAGCCTGCCTGGGCTGAGTTCATTTCCCTCCAGCTATCTTCGACCTTTGGAACTGTCCCAGAGAGTGCAGAGCGGGGCCTCCCTGAAAGCCTCAAGCATCAGCCATGAGTGTGAAGTCATACCACTGCACATGTGAGGTCTGATGGGACTGGTATTGTGTGGCGAGCGGCCACCCTGGGGAATCCAGGAGTCGCAATGGGCGTCCATCCACTGGGTTTACTAGGGCTGCATTCTTCCGGCACAGTGTGGTGTTTGCAGGTTGACCGCAGGTCCAGGTCACCAGGGGTGGATGATTCAGCCACTTTGGATCAACACGGTCCCAACCATGTAGGAGCCTTGTGCTCAACCCCTGTGCTCTCAGCTTGCACCTGTGGCACTGACTCCTGTCTGTTGTCTAGGAGTATGGAGTGCTCACGGTGCCTGCGCTCCTTCGGGTCACAGCAGTCAGCCCCGGCAGCGTGCCAGGTGCGTCCCATCGGCTTCACGGAGCTGTCAGCAGAGCCCAGGACTGACATCCATTCCTGTTAAGGCCAACAGGAACAGGGACAGGCAATGCCAGGATGACTAAGTAGGTGCATAAAGAACCCGGCACCGCAGTTTTTACAAAACACAAGCAGGTCCAGGAACGGGGCGGGGAGTGGAGCTCAATCAAAACAGGCACAAATGAGGTAAACGAGTAATTACGCCTCCCTGGCTCCAGCGGCAGGCGCAGCGAATCAGCAGGCACTGTGGGCAGACTCGGTGCTGCGGGTGCGAGGTGAGAGCTGCCGGCGAGGCCGTTCCTTCCTATTTGCCTGATGGTCTCCTTCGAGGTAAAGGCATAAACCACATTTAAGGTGCTTTACCTTCTTCCCTGCAGTAATAATTGGCGCTTACTCACCTCCCATGGGTGCTGTAAATAAGCACAGCAGGAGCTGCGGCTGGCCTCATTAGTTGTGCTGACTGGTTTTAGCTGGATTGAGCTATTGCCGACTCACAGACAGGTGGAGATGCCATCGCGTGCCCTCAGCACAGCCACCCACTCACCCCCACTGTGTCACACAGTGGGAAGGCTTCTGTCCTCTGGCTGAGCCATTGGCACACAGAGCCCACTTATCCTGGGGAAACCGCCCAAGGCCCCCAGTGGGTGGCAGAAACCGAGGGTAGAACATACTTACCTGTGATAAAGTTTGATTTATAAAATAGGCACAGGAAGAGATGAATAGCAGGAATTAATGATATGGTAGAATCATTATAATATACTGTAAATAAAAGTTTGCAAATGTACACTCTCTCTCATGTTGTCTTATTGTTGAAATGTGAATGTCTACAATAGAGTCTTTGGCCAATATGTCCTTTCAGTATTAAGAACAGACATGACCAGTATTCGCTCCTAAAAAAAAGAAAGTCTGTCTTCTTGTACTTCACCTTTTTACCTACAGGAAGCACTGAATGACTTCTCTTTGGCATATCTGGATCACTAGCATCACTACTCTGCCCCGGGGCCATTATTAAATAACATTAGGGTCAGTCAAACACAAGCCCTGTGGTGCCGTGACAGTCAGTCTGATAACCAAGACGGCTCCAAAGTGATGGGCGGCGGGCAGGGAGTGTGTGGACACTTCACATCTGGGGCAGGACCGTGTGGAACAGAGATAACTCTCTAACTTCGGGAGTGTTGTTGAGAATTCAGAAGTGCCATGACACAAGAATCGGCCCCACATACAGTTGTCGATCACCAAGAGTTCACGGATGGCCCCCCCATTTTAACCATGTTTAAGCATAAGTATAGAGTTTTTTTGTTTTTGTTTTTGGGTGCTGGGGAATCGTACTCAGAGCCTTGTGCTTACTAGGCAAGCACTCTACAACAGAGCTAAATGCCCAGCCCAAGTATAGAGTTAATTACATGCATATTGCCAGGCAACAGGTTTCTAGAACTTTTTCATCTTGTACTCCCTCCCCACTATGCTACTCCCTATTCTCTCCTCCACCAGCCCCTGACAATCACCCTGCCACTTTGTTTCTAAAAGCTGTTTTTTTTTGGAGTACCGGGGAGTGAACCCAGGGCCTTACACTGAGCTACATCCACAGCCTTTTTTATGTTTTGAGACGAATGCTAAATCATCCAGGCTGGGCTCAAACTTGCAGCCCTCCTACCTTAGCCTCCCCAGAGTGCTAGGATTACAGGTGTGCGCCAGACCTGGATTTCTGTGAGTTTTAACACCTGGCTTTCTGTGAGTTTTAACAAGAGTGCAGGGTCACGTATCCATCTCTGCAGCATTACGTAGAATAATTTCACTGTCCTGAAAGTTCTTTGTACTCCACCTACTCACTCCTCTCCCAACCCCAAGTCTCCCCTGATCTTTTTACTGCCTCCACAGTTTTCCCTTTTCCCTTTTCCAGAATGTAATGCAATGGGAATCATATAGTCTACCACATATTAAGATTTGCTCTTTTCCTTTAGCTATATGCATTTGAGATTTCTATGTGTCTTTTCATGGCTTGATAGCTCATTTCTTTTTATTGTTGGATAATATTTCATTGTATGGATGTGCCGGGGTTTGCATGTCTACTCACCAGGCTACCGAAGGATGTCTTGGTTTCTTCCAAGTTTGGGAAATATTTTGTTTTTCTCTTTTTCTTTTCTTCTCTTCCCTTCTCTTCCTTTCCCTTCTCTACTCTTCTCTGATGTGCTTTCCCAACCTCTCTCTCTTTCCCTCTCTTCTCCTGCCCTCCTCTACCCTCCTCTTCTCTCTTTTCTCTTCTCTTTGGTGCTGGGGATGGATCTCCAGGCCTTGCACATGCTAAGCCATCTCTCTACCACTGTGCCACACCGCCAGCCCTTGGCAGTTATTAACAAAGCTTCTATAAACATCCACGTGCAGGATTTTATGTGCACATACATTTTCAGCACATTTGGGTGAGTGCCAAGGGGCATCACTGCTGCGCCCAATGATGAGAGCATGCTTAGTTATGTAGCAGACTGCCAAGCTGTTGTCCAGAGTGAGGAGAGTGAGTCCCACAGCCACGCCAGCATCTAGTGCTTCAGTGCTGTAAGACCAGTTGGTCTGATAATCATGCGGTGGCATCTCTTTTTTGTCTTTCTTTCTTTGTGGTTCCGGGCATAGAACACAGGGCCATGTGCTTGCCAGGCGAGCACTCACCACTGAGCCACTTCCCCAGCCCTTCATGGTTGTGTTAATTGGCAGTTCCCTAATGACACAGATGTTGATCGTCCTTATCTGCTATTTGCCATCTGTATACCTTCCTTGGTGTATGATGTCTCTAGAAATCTTGCCTTTCATAGATGATATTTTTTTGTGAAAGGTGGAAGGTCTGTGTTTATAGACACCAGCACTGTTTGTTGAAGAGTATTCTTCCTCCATTAAATTGCCTTTCCTCCTTTTGTATTTGTGTGGCTCTATTTCTGAGCTCTGTTCTGCTTCATTGGTTTCCTTGTCTGTACCTTCCCTAATACCACACTGTGTGATCACAATAGCCTTATGCCCAGTCCTGAAGCCAGGGAGCGTTAAAAGCTTTATCCATTGTTATATACCCGTGCTGAGGTCATCGGAGCTTAATCTACGATCACTGCCAGCTTGCAGGTGACACAGTGCCAAGACTGTGCTTTAGAGCTCACTTCTGGGGTCACTCTTGGTACCAGCTGCTGTCAGCTGGGCTCCCTGGGATGGAGGGTTGCGTGCAGCGGGTGTATTTTGAAGGGTGCATTCACGAACAACTCCACGTGGCCGTAGGATGCAGCATGGGTAGAGGGTGAAGTTGAAGTGTAGTCCAGTTTCATCAGAGATCGTGGCCTGGGGCTGGGTCACTGTACCCTGCAGGCTCCATGGAGGAGAAGCATAACTCCAGGTAAGGGGGGTCTCTGGGGCCAAAGGAAGTCTCTCCATCCCCGGGAGTCTTGCAGCTGGGGGTGAGCACTTCCATTTGTGAACCCGCTACACAGGCCTTTGTCCTGCAGCAAAATCTGTGCTGACAATGGAGAATTTAAAGTTATTCTATATTTTAAGCATTGTTGGTTTCTTCCTAAAGAGAGGATAGAACAGAAGAAGGAAAAATTAGGAGCCCAGAGAATTACCTGGAGGGCTTTCCACAGCTAAGCTTCTCAGGGCCTTATGGGCAAGGATCCCTTCTGGCCTGGTGTTTCCAGCCAGGCTCGGTCATGCTGTCAACAACCAAATTGTCAGGAAAAGACTATAATTGCTTAATCAGGCAAGGACAAAGGCTAAGAGATGAACTGCCCATCTGTCAATAGTAATAGAAGTGAGGATTAGAAATTAGTGGGTGGCTTAACTGATATTTTTAGAATTCCACTAGAAAGGGATAAGGATTCTAAAAACAGGAAAGTGATAAATGCTGCATAATTCTGCAAAGATCACAGTTAGCTTAATGTCCTTCGCAAAGAAACTATCACGAATGATGTGGGAGGATTTAGCCGTAAAATTGCTTGAAAAGCAGAATTTGATCCAGGACAGGCAGCCTCACTTTATGAGAGGAAACATGCCCACGAGTCATGTTGGAGATTTTCAAATATATTATATTTATGACAGACAATGATCTTGCTTTGCGTTGCATAGAACTGTGAAGACTCTGACAAGGCTGTACATAGAGATCTATTCCAAAGGTAAGAGGTGGGAAAAGATGTAGGAAGAAATGCCACATTTCCAAAGCGCAGAACTTCATGCTGATACACATTCAAATGACACTGTTGGCAAATGGAGAAGGGTCCCTGGTCACCCCCATGCCCTGTGCACAGCCTAGTACAGGGAGGGGCTTGGTCACTGAGCATCATGTGTGTGCGTAAATACCCAGATACACAGGAAGTCCAGGCAGCCTTGACTCCTACATGGGCTGAAGTGACTCTCTTTACCCTTTCTTCTGCTCCATGAAGGTAGCAGCTTCGAAGAGCCCTTGGAAACCCTTAGCGCAAGGAAGCATTAGTCAAGGCAGGTCCTTGAGGAAGGTGCCTGGTGAGTGTCCTTTGTGCAGACAAAGGCTGGGTGGGTGATGGGAGCCCTCTCCTGGGGCACGCGATGATGACTCTCACAGGCAGGGATGAGGCAGGAGGAGGCTGGATTGCAGATGAGTGGGGACAGTAGCTGGGGCTGGTTGGAGAACTGGGGCACTCAGCAGGAAGCCAGGGTCCTTAGGTCTAGAAGTCAGGGCAGTGCTGGCAAGAAGACAGGAACTGTGCAAGGTGCTGTGGCTTCCTGAGTGGCCTGTGGCTCCTCTTAGATGTGTGTGGTGGGGGTGGGGGTGGCAGGAGCGGGTACAAGTCTCCAAGTGAGCATATTGGGTCCAGCTGCAGGATTGAGTGGCCCAGGAGCCATGATCAGCAATAAGACAAGGATGCCCCTCCAGTCACAATGCTGGAGGTTCTACTTTATGCAATAAAACAGAAACAGGAAATAAAAGGTTTATGGAGAAAGAAGATTTAAAACTGACTCTGTTTGCAGATGACATGACTGTAGAAAATCTCAAAAAATTGACAGGCAAAGGAACACACTTGGAACAAATAAGTGATTATTAGTTGCAGGAAACAAGGCTAATATACACAAATCAGTTGCTTTTCTGTATGCCAGCAATGAACAATTCAAATCTGAAATTAAAGTGCAACCTTACTACGTGGTGAACTGTACGACTGGACCAAGGGCTTGCCTTGGCCTTTGTATTTGCTGTTTCCTCCACCTGGAAGCTCTTTTTGGAGCGTGTCTACACGGCTTCCCCCCTCCAGCCTTCAGGTCTTCTCCCAAAACCTAGTTCCTCAGACAGAACAGCCGACCTTTGGGCTCCCTGTGCCCTGTGAATGCCCCCATCCTTTTCTGTTTTTTTTTGTTTTGTTTTTTCTGTACTGAAAATTGAACCCAGGGCTTTTCCACTTGGCTACATCCCCAGCTCTTTTTACTTTTATTAAGTTTTGTGACAGGGTCTCCCTAAATTGCTAAGTTGTCTAAGCCAGGCTGGAAATTGTAACCCTCTTGCCTCAGCCTCCCCAAGTGCACCACCACACTGTTCTTATCTCCAGTACTGCTCACCCTTGAACTATGTATGTCTTTCACTTTCTTATCTTGTATACTCAGTCTGTTTTCCACTAGACTATAGGACAAGGATTCTTGTTGATTTTGCTCACAGTTATATTTTCTGCCCTATGAACACCTATTTAATGATTTGTTTTAACAGCTTTATTGAGATATAATTCGCATATGCCAAATGTATAGTTTAGTAATTTTTAATGTACTCACAAGATGATACAACTATCACAACTCTGTAATTCTGCAAAATTTTCGTTATTTCAAAAAGAAGCCCCTCCCCATGAGCAGTCACTCCCTACCCACCCCAAGGTTCCAAGCCCTGGCAACCACTAATCCACTTTCTATCTCTGTAGACGCGTATAAATGGAATCATGCAATATGTCGTCTTTTGTGACTGGCTTTTTCCACTTAGCACAGTGTTTTCCAAGTTTCATCCACGTAGCATGCATAGTATTTAATTTCTTTATTTTCTTGCTTTCTTGCTTTGCTTTGCTTTTTTGACACAGGGTCTTGGTGTGTAGTTCAAGCTGGCCTTGAACTCACTTTGTAGCCCACACTGACCTGGAACTTGAGGCGATCCTCTTACCTCAGCCTCTCGAGTGCTGGGATTACTGGAGTGTGCCATCATACCCAGCACTTAATTTATCTTGACTGCCAGCATTTTATCTATGCTCCATGGATGAGCATCTGGGTTGTTTCCACATTCTGGCTAATGTGAAAAATGCTGCTATGAATCAATAAATATTTTCTGAATGAATTAATGCACTTAACTAAAATAGAGTTGAATGTAGTGGCACAGACATGTAATTCCAGTACTCTGAGAGGCTAAGGCAGGAGGATCGCAAGTTCAAGCCCAGCTTGGGAGACTCGGTGAGACCCCATCTCAAAATAAAATGCAAAGAAAGGGCTGGGGTGTAGCTCAGTACAAAGGTCCTGGGTTTGATCCCCAGTATTGGATAAAGAAAGCCATGATTAAAGTATTCAGCCAGAGTTTGATTTGTCTCCCACAGTACTATAGAATTTTGCTTAAAATGGGAAACAAGTCACTCTCCTACTCATAAGGAGACCACACTGTGAAAGTCAGGGCTGAGAGCAGGACAGTTCTGTTTGGTTCTGCACTTTATCCCTCATCCAACTCTGCTCAGATAGCACATTCTTTGTCAGCTTTCCCTGGACTTGGCTGGACCACCCAAGTTCAAAGTGCTCAGAGTGAAATACTCCCGGCAAGAGCTGGTGTGGTGGTGCATGTTGTAATCCCAGCTACTCAGGAGACTGAGGCAGGAGGATTGTAAGGGTAAGTTAGCAAGACCCTGTCTCAAAAATAAAATAATAAAAAGGGCTGCAGATGTAGCTCAGTGACATAGTGTTTGCCTGGTATGCACAAAGCTATGGATTTAATCCCCAGTATTGAAAAAAGAAAGAAAGAAAGAAAGAAAAGAAAGAGGAAAGAAAACACTCCTGGAAAATTGTTGATGCCTGATTTTGTGACTGAAATTCAAGAACTAACTGCTTATGCTCCGAGGACTATCAGCCCTTTTCCTTTACTAAGGTTGATTTTCCTGGAAAACTCGGGGGAAGTAGGTCTCGTTTCTTCCTTTAGTCTTTGCAGGACCGAGTCAAATCCATTTGACTCCTGCCACCCAGCGGCAAGAGGCAAACATGACACTCAGGCACGTGGACAGAACTGACCTCAAATAGGCAGAAAACTGAGTCAGTCTCTGCCATTCCTGGGCAGGAAGTATGAAGACTTAGCTTCCTCTGCAGTGTGGGAGTGCTTGCCCTCCCCACAGCTGTGCCAGAGCACAGGGTGGGCCAGAGGTTGACTCAACCCCTTATGGCAGGTGAGCAGAATTCCCTGTGAGAAGTTGGGCAAGGTGGCACACACCTGTGATCCCAGTACTCTGGGGGGCTGAGGCAAGGGATGGAAAGTTCAAGACGCCGTGGGCAACTCAGAGACTTAGCAGGACCCTGTCTCAAAGCATAAATAAATAAGTGTCGAGATGTAGCTCAGTATGAAGGCTCTGGGTCTGATCCTCAGTACCCCCTCCCCACACACACACAACATTTATCTGTGAGTGGTTAGCAAATGCAGGCACTGGCCCACCTCTGCCTTCTGAATCGGATGTCCACCCTGGCACCTGGATGTCTGTATCATTAGAAGTCCCGGCAGATTGAGAGCTCCATGCTGAACTTGCTCCTCCAGGGTGGAAACCTGGGGTTCTCCCTCCTTCTGGGCTCCAGCTCCTTTTATGCATTTGGAACCAAAAGAAACAACAGAAGGAATGAGTGAAGTCAGCGAGTGAAGGAATGGACAGAAACTGTAAAGATCCATACAGGACACACTTTTCCACTGTGGTGAAATGCACACATCATAAAGTTCAGCGTTTAGTCCATTCACAGCATTGTGTGACCACCACATCTATCTAATTCCAAGACACTTTTGTCACCCAGAAGAAGGTCCCATGCCCATTTGGGGATCACTCTCCATCCACCCTCCCCTCCACCCCTGGCAGACACTAAGCTACCTTCTGTCCCAAAGACATTCCACATAGAGTCACATAGTAGGTGGATTCTGTGTCAGTCAGGTACATCCATGTTGCAGTGTGTGTCAGTTCTTTGCTCCTTTTTTTGTTTTTGGCAGTACTAGGGATTGAACCCAGGGTCTTCACTCTGAGCTACATCTCTAGTCTTTTTTATTTTATTTATTTATTTTGAGGTAGGGTCTCAATAAGTCACCAAGTTGCCAAGTCACTGGCCAGGCTGCATGCTGGGCAGGATACGCAGGAGCCACACAAGGCAGGTTGAGCCTCTGTCTTGGGTCCATAGTGGGCTGAGCTGGTCAGCAGAATCTGAACTCATGTCCCCAGGCTGGTGTTTGGGGGACAAGCTGATGGTGCAACTGTGAATGAACAGCCCTGGATGGGTGTCACAAACTCCAGAGAGCTGGCCATGTGTCTGGCACCTGCTTCTGCCTTGGGTCCCTGCAGGAACGACCCTCGCAACTGAAAATGTCCAATGAAAACAATGTCTTCAGGTGCCCTTGACCCTCAGAGAAAGGCTGAGACCAAATGTCCTCTCCCGCAGACCCCCGTGTTTTTCTGAGACTTTACTTTTCAGACTGATTTCTTTTTTGAGAATCAACACCAAAATTAAGTCTCTCAAATTCCCAAGTAAGCTGAAAAGCTATTCTTCTTGCAAATCTTATATAAACATAATTTAAGGTGTAAACTAATAAAATAAAGGCCATATATTATAGCAGTAGCACAATAAAAAAACAAGCCAATATAAGAGACGAATGGGCAGCATTTTAGCCAAGGGAGAAAGAAAATAAAATAGAAATAAGATGTAAGTTACATCCTGCACATAAATAACTTTAAAGAGAAATAATAAAGATGACTTCTATAACTTTTAATATATTGGGGGGAGACTAATTGCAGTAAAATAAGAGGTGATAAGTTTTGCTGAAGTTTTGCATGGTCGGGATTAAGTTTGTTTCTACAGAAAAGCATCGTAGTGAGTATAGTCTTGCAGGATTTTTAAGATTGTGGAGATATACAGGAATTTATTTTCATTTGTGTGTCTAAGATTTCAGCACGGCAAGTCTTTCTCTGTCTGGAAGTAGCAAGTGATCTTTAAAACCACTCTTCTTTTAAAGTCTCACGAGACAGAGCACTGTTTAGCAATAAAAAGGCATGGAGTGTTGATACATAACAACTTGGATGAATCTCCAGAGAATTATGTCAAGTGAAGAAAAGTGAATCCCAGGAGGTTATGTACCACACAGTCCCTTTACACAACATTCTTGAAATGACAAAGTTACAGAAACAGAGAGAGGGTTAGTGGAGCTCAGGAGTCGAGGGAGGGGCTGTGGTTATTGACCACGTTAGTGGATGCACGTTGTCACACACAGTGACATCCGCAGCTCTGATGCACACACAAGTGAGTGTGAACTGGCGAAGCCGCCACAGTGCTTCGGGAGACTGCCAGTGTGGGAAACTGAGTAAAGACCCTGAGGTCTCTCCATATCGTTTCTTGAAATTAGATGTGAATCTGTAATTCTCTCTCAATTTCAATACTCTAAATTTTGCTGGGCATGGTGGTGCGTTCTTGTAATCTCAGCTACTGGGGAGGCTGAGGCAGAAGGATCACAAGTTTGAGTATTGCCTGCCTCAGACTTAGTGAGACCTTGTCTCAAAATTCTAAAAAAAAGGGGTGGGGCACAGTAGGACAGTGGTAGAGCACCCCTGGATTCTATCCCCAATACCACAAAGAAAAAAAAACTCCCCATCTCCAGTTCTTTTTATTTTTTATTTTGAGCCAGAGTCTTACTAAGTGCCCCAGGCTGGGCTTGAATTTGTGACCTTCAGCCTCCCAGGCTTACTGCTCATCTCAGAATCCTGCTATTTTGGAGGTTCTGCTATCTTTTTTCTTTTTTATCAACAGGTACAGTGCTATGAAGACACATTGGTTGAGAAAGTTACTCTTTCACGTCTTTATAAGGTATGATCAAAGAAAATCAATGAATGCTTTTCCAAGGGAAAGGCAGGCTTGTAAAGCCTGGTGTGTCCTCGCCCCTCTTATTTACCAATCTGGCACCATGCGACTTCTGGCTCTTCCCCAAAGTCAAAATAACCATGACAGGGAAACATTGTGAATCAATTCAGGATACTGCGGCAGCCATGACAGCACAACTAAAGACCCTCACAAAAGAGGACTTCCAGAACTGCTTCAGAAAGTGGCAAGAACCGTGGGACAAGTGTGTTTGAAGAGAGGGGAGGATTTGGAGGGGTAGTTGTGGCAGCATGTCTTGTACTGTAGTGAGTCTTTAAAATTTTTTTAACATTCACTGTATTTTTGATTACATATCATACTACTGGGAATGAAAATATGGGTGACACTCCTTGCCTCAGGGATCACAAGGCTACCTCGCCATTCACAGCCATGTAGTGCAGTGCATATTTCTCTTTGCTTCTAAGGAAGAAGGTCAGAGTTTCTGTGTGGCACCCGACTAGAGGGGCTCCCCAAGATCCAGGTGGATGAAGATGCCCAGGGGACCACATGCTCCTCCAACAAAGCAAGAGAGCGGTTTCCAGAGGGAAAGGAGGCTTCCTTTTGGGTAGGATGTGTTCAATCAAGCTTTTTCTCTAGGAGAATTGTCAAACCTTGGCTGCAGGGGGTACAGGAGGACGCTGGATGTCGGCCACACACACACCCTGGCTTTGCTCAGAGTCCTCCTCAAACCTCACACATCTTGGCCCCCATGTGAAATTAGTAGGTTGACAAATTTCATGTCTATCTGGCCGGCGAGTGGTTTCTTGTACTACTGATGTTATTATTATTGCTGCTGTTTCGAAGTGCCGGCAATGGAACCCAGGGACTCATGCTTTGCTACTGAGCTACATCCCCAGCCCTTTTTATATTTTTTATTTTGAGACAGGATCTTGCTAAATTGCCAGGCTTTAGTCCCAGACAAAGTTGAGACGTATACCTCTTCCTTCCCTCTGCTTTGGGCGTTAGGAGCTCTGAAGGTCCAGCTGCTTCTGTGGCATCCCAAACTAAACACGTCCGAAATGTGGGGCTTTTTTTTTCCTCAGTACTTTGGTTGAACCCAGGGCCTTACACATGCTCAGCAGTATCACTGAGCAACAGCCCTAACCCTTTTTTAAATTTTATTTTGAGACAGGATATATTGCTAAGTTGCCCATACTGGCCCTGAACTTGTGATCCTCCTGCCTCAGCCTTCAAAGTAGCTAGGATCACAGGCATGTGCCACTGCACCCAGCTTCCAAGCTGGGTTCTTGATTCTCTTGTGGAAGCAGTTCTTCCTGGTTGGATCGGGAAGCGAATCACTGCCTCTTTTTCCTAGCCCCCAGCTCCACCCATCACTGTGTCCCCAGTACCTCCCAAACCTTTCTGCTCTGTCTCTGGGGCTACTCTGTCCAGAACTTGCTCCTATCCCCAGGATGGCACAACAGCTTCCCGATCAGACTCCCTACTTTCATTTTTACCCTAATAAAATTCCCCTGCACAGCAGCCAGAGTAATTTTTTTTTACAAAAACAGAAATGCGACGATGTCGTTCATTTGTTTAAAATTTGCTGGTGGCTTTAGGACAGTCAGAGTCTAAACAGAAAAACAAAAGCGAGTTCAACACGGAGAGCCAAGGGAGTTTAAGTGGGGAATTGTTTGCGCAGGGGTGAGGCAATCTGGAGCAACCCCGGCGACACAGGCAAGAATCCTGTGTCACCTTTGGGCCACAGGAGGATGGATTCCTTGCCGTGGCCAGCAACCCCAGCACCTGGCACAGTGCTTGAGTTAGGTGCTCAGCGGATATTTGTGGTGGGTAGAGGGGTAAAGGACCAGAGTTCACTTTCCCATCCGGCGCCCCTGTTCCTGCACATGGTGGGCCTGAGGTGGCGCTCACCTGCGACCTGCCTTTCTTGTGCAGTGGTCCTTCCCACCTGGGCCTCTTTCTGAGGGCCTCGCATCCCAGCCATATGCACTGGACAGCTTCCAACTCTTTGCCAGCCAAAGACGGATGGTGGAAACTTCTGCCACCTCCTATGTGCTGTGATAGGTTCTGGAGGTACCTGTGTACAGTGACCACACAGGGCTGTGTTAAAGCCATAGACAAAAGTGTAAACTGGAAAACAGCGGGAGGGCTTCTCCCTTGGGTGGCACTGCAGTGGCCTGGGCTCCACTCGGTAGGAGCCGCAGGTACTCCGGGGGACTCTGCCTCACGACCTCAGGCTTTGCAGAGCTGCACGCCATGGGGTGGCACTGTTCGCCAGCCATCGGCCTCGGCCTCGCAGAGAAAAGCGTGGGCGCCCTCAGCTTCCCGTGTGCCCCTCTGCTCTCTCCGGAGTGTGGCTGTGCCAGCAGGGACCAGGGAGCCCAAGCTGGATGGCCCTGAGTTTCAGATGCAGAAGCCACATTGTTGTGGCTTTGACCGCATGCTTTAAAAATTCATTCTAGCAGCCAGAATGGCTGCAGAGGAGATCACTAAGAAGTCCTGTTGGTTTCATCAGTCTGTGTTTTGGAAATGCAGGGAATATGATAAAAAAACAAAGTTGCAAGCTCAGCCTGATGGCCCATGGCAGCTATCCAGGCCCTCAGAGAGCCTGAGGCAGGGGGATCGCAAGTTTCAGCTCAGCCTGGGTGACTTAGCAAGACATTCTCTCAAAATAAAAAATAAAGAAAGGGCTGAATTAAGATGTGGTATGTACATGTACCCACTCTGCGTGATGATTGTAATCATTATGGACTGCAAACATGGACTAACAAAAGTAAAAATAAAATAACAAAAAATAAAAAGGGCCAGAGATGTAACCCAGTAGTAGAATGCTACTGGTATCCCCAGTACCTAAAAATAAAATTTAAAAAGATAAAAAATAAAAAGGGGCTGAGTGTGGTGGCACACACCTGTAATCTCAACACTAGAGAGGCTGAGGCAGGAGGATCATTGTGAGTTTGAGGCCAGCCAGGGCCACATAGTGAGTCCAGACCAGCCTGAACTACCTAGTGAGAACTTGTCTCAAAAAAAAAAAAAGAAAATAAGGTAAAATAATATATAAAAAGAAGTAGGAATGTGACTCAACGCGAAGGCCCTGTGTTCAATCCCAATACCACACACACACACACAAAAAAAAAACAGGTGAAATTAACATAATGGTATACATTATTTAACCCAATGTATCTAACAAATTACCATCTTAATACGTAATTAACATAAAAATTAATATCTCACATTCTTTTTCCATACTAAATGTCAGAAATCTAATGTGAGTGTTTTACACTCACAGCAGATATCAATTAGGATTTATCACGTTTGAAGTCTACATGCGGCTGACAGCCACAAGATTGCACATCCCAAATCTAGATAGTGAGCATCCAGTAAGGCCAGCGAGAGCAATCACAAGAAACAAAGCAAAACAAAATAGCTGAAAGTAATCTGGACAGAATCAATACAGGCTTCTTTGAAAAGAATAAATCACCTGAGAATTAAAGCGAGAGTGCTGAGATGCAGCTCAGTGCAAAGGCGCTGGGTTCAATCCCCACCACCATGCAAACACAAAAACAAAAAGAAGTTGCACCCCTGGGGCAATGGTCCAGCAGGTCAGGCGTCCCAGGCAGCAGGTGCCTCAACCTGTCCAGAGAATGAGGGGCTGCGCCACCTTGTGCAGCCCTGGACAATCTGGAATCCATATCAGGGTACCCCCAACTGCAGTTTTCTACTTCAAGGAGCAATATGTTCAGCCTAAAGATGCTTTTTATGTTAGATGCATTTTGGGGAAGAAATGTGTCTGACTGGGGTACAGTTTGTTTATTTATTTATTTTTACCTTGTGCTAAGTGCTTTCTAAGCACTTAATCTCACTTAATTCTCCTAACGCCCCCATGAGGGAGGTTCTGTCTTTATTCCCATTTTTTTTTAATTTTTATTTTTTTTTACCAAGAACATGCATTGGTACATTGTATACATAATGATCCCATTTATCATGGTTATTTTGTACCTGTACATGATGTATCTTGGTTGCCCCCCTTCCCAACCCTTCCCTTCCGTTCCCCCCTTTCCTTATTTATAGCAGGTTTATTTACATTTTTCCATTTTTTTCCCTTTCTTTCCCTTTTCCCTTCCCTCTTTTCCCCTTCTAGCTCTCTTCTCTTTTGAATATTATCTTTCTTTTACCTAGTATCTATTATGCCTCTTTGTCTTTATGTACACTTATGGTTTCTCATATCAGAGAAACAATTTGCTAATAAAAAGTTCCAGTAAGCACCTCTTGCTGCGCAGCCCGAGTGCCTCCCTCTGCCCAGCCTTCCGGGTCACTCTGCAGGTCAGAGTGGGCTGACCTTAAGGAAGCAGAGGCCCAGAGTTGCTGGGGGCACTTGCCAAGGTGTCTGCCTGAGGGGAGCAGGGACAGAATTCCACCCCGGCTGCCCATCCCCAGAGCCAGCATTTCATGGTACACACAGACCAACCCGGGATTCCTTCCCACTGGAGGAAATTTGCCTCCTTTGCAGCACACAACACCTTTTTTGAATTGTAGAACTGGATCCAGGCCCAGGTTTGTGTCTAGTCCCCATTTTCCACATCCTCCAAAGGGGTTTGTTTGCCACTGCTCGCTTCCCTCAGGAAGTGTCTCCTCCTGGGGCAGGAAAACTGATGGGGGCACGGGGGGCGTAAAATCCCGCAGAACACTTCACAGCTCACACATGGCTTCACACCAGAAACAGAACTCTCCCTCCTGCCTCCTGCATGCAGCCCTGCCGGGGACGTGATGGTCTGTGTGCGTGTCACGTGACCGCTTTCTTCCTGGCACAGACGTCAGAGCAGAGTTGCTCCCCAGTGAGGCTTGCACTTGTCCCCAGACGCCCAAGACCCATGCTCCCCTTTTTGAACCAGGACGCTCTACTCTAACTGAAGTGACTATTTTTATTTTCTGCCATCCCCTAAAATGTTAAGTCCTGTGTAATCAGAAGCATTGTCCTAGTCCCCTAGCCAGTCGATAGTCATTAAATTAACCATTAAACTAGCTATTCTCAAATCGATGAAAGAAAAATATAGCAAAGACCTCACGGCTTGCAAAGACAAGAACGCATGCTGATTATTTTAAAGAAATGTCCAAAGTACAAGTGCGTACATAAATTTCTTTAAAGGCAGAGGGAGTCTATATAAATAGCTCAATCTCCTTCCCGCAGTCCTAGATGTGGGGCCAATTTGGATGGAGCCAAAAATCCCAAACTGTCTTCAAATCTCACCAACAAAGGAAGGTCCACCAGATACCTTTCATCGGGCGCCAGCTTGACAAGGCTGGGTCAGACAGCGATGCTGCCACCATCTGCCCGACCGAACCCGGCCAGAGGTGGCGATTTCCACCTCCTCTCTCCTCTCACAAAAGCACTGGGAGATAGGGCAACAGGACCAGGCTTTCTTGAATGTCGGAAAGGCACTTTGGAGAGACAACTCCTAACCCAACACAGGCACCAACTAAGGTTGTAAAATGAGCACCGCAATCCTTGTAATGAGGGAGGATTACAGTTACCCATAAATATTTATGGACTAACAGCAGCTTATGCCTTATGTACTCGTTATACACAAGACATCTGCCACCCAGGCCGAAACACAGATCCACAGTGCAATTGCAGAAGCGTGTAGCCCGCTCATTTCTTATAAAGAAAAGTCTTATTTTAAAAGAGAAGTTGGGTCTAGGGACTTATTTTCTTCTAAATTCTCCACTTCCCAAAACTGTCTTCCTGGAAGAGCTCAGATGAAGCCCCCAGCTCCACAAATTCTAAATGTGTCTTCTCTTACTAGAGACTCGGGCTGGGTCATTCCCAAATCCTGGGTGGCAGCCCCCCACTGTGGCCCTGAGAGTGTGCTGAGCTCCGTGGCCCTCGCCTACCCCGAGTCTGCTTGGTCTTGAGCCCCCGGAAGGCTCCTCACTTGCTTCTGGAGTGTGGCTGGCAGTGTTCCCACCTGCCACAGAATTCCCGTCGGAAGTGCGTCTCCCTCCTGTTGTTTTGGGTTGTTGTCTACACAGCGCTCCAGATACATATGGCTTGGGGAAGCAATTAGGTAAAGACGCCTGCCAGTCTCCCATCCCAGGGAGCCTGAGACTCAAGCTGTACACAGGCACGTGCGCAAGGAGAAAGACTCTTCCAGGAAGTTTTGCCTTGTGACTTTTTTAGATTGATTTTTTAATACCAGCTAATGAAAATCAAGAGGCTTCCAAGCAGACCTGTGAAGATTTGCAACTGGTACCGACAGACATGATGTTGCCACACAGGCCACCCTATTCACTGCCTGTCGTCTGGAAGCACCCCATGCCATACTGCTTGGTGCATCCTTACTGGTGCAAAGCAAGAAGGAAGCCAAGTGGAGAGGTATGGGCCAGTGAGCTCAGCACCCTGGGAGGCTGAGGCAGGACAATTTCGAGTTCAAACCTGTCCTGAACAACTTAGCAACTCAGCAAGACCCTGTCTCAAAATAAAAAATAAAGGGGTTTGAGGCCATCTGCAGTGGCTTCTCCACATTACTGTTTGTCACTGGCAGTGTGTCTATCTGGAGGTGGCCAGGAAATGTGGCTCAGGACCCTGTATGAAGGCTCTCCATAACCATGGTGTGTCACCCCTGTTGCCACCCAACTCTGCTGGCCATGGGCATTGTGGCAGTGTGCTGGGGTGGCCTGTGTGTGCCTGATGGCTGCTAGAAGCCGACGAATTCCTTCTCTTCTGCCCCTGCCAGAAGCTGCTAGCACTGTGCCAAATAGGGCTAAAATGTGGGGGACCTAGTTTTCTTATTTTCATTCCTGATGCAAAAAAACAAAAACAAAAACAAAAACAAAAACAAAAAAAAACCAGAACCCCACTGATGTAAATCTGTGGAATAGCAGAATCTATACCGGTCCGTGATCAAAGTAAGATGGCCTTTATTTTAGGGAAAGTTGGCCCCATAGACCATTGAATGTGGCTAGTTAATTTGTGAAAATTCAAATGGGACATAGCAGTGCAGAAGGGGTCGTACAACAGAAAGAAGTGAAGTCATCCCGAGCCTGAGGGTCCAGCAAAATAGCCTGCCCAAGGTGCGAAGACCCACAGGGGCCCCAGAGAGTCTGGAAATGTGTGTAGGTTACAGTTGCAAAGAGCAGGTAGTAGGAGCCAAGGTCAGATGGGAGCCCTGACGACATAGGCCGGAGGAAGAGAGCATTCCATACAGTTTCGGTAGTGATTCAGGCTAAATGTTACCAAATTCTTCTCAGTGTTCAGACTTACCAAGTAATTTGCCCTGACCTCCCAAACAATAAATACAAACATAAAGTAAACAGTATCAAGCTGGCCAGAAGCCCCGGGAGAGTGGGACTGTGGTGATGCTGCTGGGGGACTCTGCTTAGTTTCTGTCTCAGACTCTGAGCATTCTCAGCCAGGAGTAGTTGGACAAAAGCTGAAGGAGGAGGACCTGCACAATGTCACAGTTCCACTCAGCTGAGCTGGGGCTCTGGGTGTGTGTGGTGTGTGGTGAAGGATAGCAGAGAACAATGCCAACCCCTAACTCATTCTCAGAAAAAGGGAAGCAAGCTAGTCGTGGTGGCACACATCTGTAATCCCAGAGGTTGGGAGGCTGAGGCCGGAGGATCCATCAAGTTCAAGGCCAGTCTGAAGTACACAGTGAGACTCTGGAGAGAGAGAGAGAGAAAAGGTTGCAGTGGGGCAGGATTTTTTTCCAGGCTTTGTGATGAACTCAGCCTTATTTTGGCAAAATTCGAAAGTAATCAGTATTATCAGGAATTCCCCAAGGTTGCCTAGGCTCACTGGTAACCCCGTGGTGGTTGCCACAAGGTCCCAATGAGGATGGAGGGTCCAGGCCCTCATTGCCATTTAACTTGATGATTTGCAGCTAGAGTTGTAGCTCAGTGGTAGTCAGCTTGCCTTAGCATGCTTGAGGCCCTGGATTCAATCTTCACTTTTGCTAAGAATAAGATAAAATAAAATGGAGCCTGGCATGGTGGTGCGCGCCTGTAATCCCACCACTGGGGAGGCTGAGGCAGGAGATTGCCTTGAGTTCAAGGCTGGCCTGAACTATATACCAAGGACCTGTCCCAAAAAGCCGAAAACAAAATAAAATGATTTGCAGAATCTATCAGAGAAGCAAGCAGCAGGAACACTCAGCTGCGCACGTTGAGGAAAAGGATACTAAACCAATTTCATCTTAAATGCTGGTGCCAGGGCCTGGCACAACCTGAATATCTGAGACAGTTATCAGCAGTCACAGCATCAGTGGACTAGAGTTCAGAGACAGCTCCCCAGATTTGCCCAGGAGAAATCCCAAACATGGGAACAAATCTGATTCCTTTTCCAGCTAAAACCAGGCTCTGTGGGGGAGCGTTTATCTAGAGTGCCAAAGTCGTGGGTTCCTTCCCCAGGACCACAACAAACGTCATAAATAATAAATAAATAACATAAACCAGGTTCTGTGTCTTGCTAGCGCGGGGCATGTCTCCGGTGGTCACTCTCACGCCCTGCACAGCTGTGGCCATGCCTCCAGCCACCTGCACCTTTATTATTATTATTTCCTTTTTTCCGTCCTTCTTTCTTTTGTGGTACAGGTGATTGAACCTAGGACCTTTGGACTGAGCTACATCTCAGCCCTTTTTAAATTTTCTATTTTGAGACAAAGTTTTACTAAGTTGCTGAATTGCTTAGACTGGGATTGGGCTTGAGTTTGTGATCCTCCTGCCTCAGCCTCCCAGAGTGCTGGGATTACAGGCTGCATCACCAGCCCCGGCTTTGGGTGTGTTTCTCTAAACCGGTCTGTTTTATTAGACTAAATAAATTGATTTGTAAATGAAACTGTACACCGGATAAGTATACTTTTAGTCTTTTAGGGGTACTCTGAATTTTTAACAGGGAGACCTGAATTAAAAGTCTAAACTCAGCAGAGTCTTTACCTTGCGTGGCCTCCCCGTGCTTCCAGCTTCTGTATCGCAGTGGGGGAACCCTGCGCCTCGTCTGGAGTCCTCGCCTTCTTCCCCTCTAACAGCTGGCAGAGTCAGCCCGCTGCCCTTGATGACCCAGGATGTCACCATAGTGTGTTTAGGAACGGGCCTCTCTCTATGAACTGCTCGGGCCGTACCTTTCCTGCATCCGAGAACGTCTGTGGTTCATCAGATCTGTGAAACCCACAGGCTCCCTCTCCGCAGCTTGCTGCTCCCCACCCTCTGTCTCCCCAAGACCTCCTGTGCAGAGGGCTGGGCTCCCAGCCCCTCCATGCGACCCCAGCGGCAGCCTCCTGGTTCATTCTCCTCCTTCATCCTCTCCCTGTCCCCACGCTGGACGCACACGCAGGAGTCACTGGGACCCTTTGCTCTCCCTTGTTCTCCTTATAACTTCCCTACCCCCAAGGGCAGCCCTCAAAAGACCCCTTACTCACTTGATGACATGACAGACATTCATTGACTTAAATTGATTTTTAAAAAATATCAGGGAAAATATCCAGAATTCCACTCAAAAAAGCTTTCCCTGAAGGATCTCACAAAAACAAACCGGACCCCATTTATAGCCATCTCTTTTAGGCCGCCTGTATTTTCAGTTGGCGCCCAGCCTGTTTCTTTTGGACCTGTCCCGATTTATTTTTAGCTCTATGCATATGAGACACACTTATTTTGATAACTGCATTTAGACTTTTGAGCTTTGACAGTCAAATCGTCACCTTGGCTTGCTGGTGACTATGGGTGTCAGCTCACCTCCACCCGGCTGTGGTCTCTCCTCTGCAGTTAGTTATCTAGCATCAGAGCCTCTCAGGGTGGCAGTCTCTCAAAAGAGAGAAAGAAGGAAAAAATAAAAGCTGGGCATGGTGGGGCATGCCTATAATCCTAGCACTCTGGGAAGCTGAGGCAGGAGGGTTGTGAGTGCAAGCCCAACCTGGACAATTTAGCAAGACCCTGTCTCAAAATAAAAAGTAACAAAAAGGGATGGGGATGTAGCTCAGTGTGGAGGCTTTGGGTTTGAGCCCCAGCACCTAAAAAAAAGAGAGAGAGAAAACTCTCTGTGAATGGTAGGAAATGGTACTCACCGTATGTGAGGATTCAGAGGACATGAGTGACTGTGTGTGATAGCTCCCTCCCCTGGATGCTTCTCTAGCCAGTAGGAATATTCCTGCAGTCTCTCTTCACAAAGTCCCTAAGAAACCTCTGCTTCTCCTGGCACAGAGGTCTGTGGGCTCTGGACACTTCCCATTTTCAGACATGCTAACGACAGGGAGGCATGATCTTGGGGCCTGGGTTCTCTCTTCTGGGCCAGCAGTCTCTCCACCCTCAGCCAAGGAGGCCAAGGAGAGGAAGGTGGAGGCCGGCCAGGCCTGCATCTGTGTATGGAAGCTGCACTGCATTTGGCCTCCTGGAACTCTGGCAACAGTTCCAGATCATTCCTTGGGCAGCACCAAGCACAGTTAGGTGGGAGGAAGGGGCGAGGGGGACTCCTGTTGCTGGCTGGCTGCCTGGTGGAGCCCACACCTGGGTGCCAGATGTGCGGGGTGCACACGGGAGCTGCTGCGCCTGTTCCCCCAAGGTTGGCTTTCCTTTCTGACACCCTCATTTCCACTGCACCCCTTCCTGCCTACTGCAGCACTGGGCTGGCCTGGGCTCTTGATACTCATGCCTAGACACCTTTGTAGACACTCCGAGCAGGGAAAGCGTCACACCGGCAAGAAGGTAAAGCCCTCACCCCAAAACAGAGCATGGCCTTGTGTCCTGCCGCCATCAGGCACCTGACCTCATGGGCCCTGACACAGACGTCTTCCTGGGACAGAGGCCCATGCAGTGACTGCACATCCAGGTCCAGCATCGTCATTGGGAGGAACAGTAGAGTGATGGGCTACCACAGCCGATGGTTGACAAGCCAGGGCTTTGATCACTCAGCCCAGAACAACCAGACACATCCGGGAAGAGTCAAGCCACACTCGGGAAGAGGGCAGGGGTGAATTTCCCACTGGGAGGAAAGCAGAAGCCTGTGGGTCCTCACAATGGGGAGAGCTCCACAGGGACGCCCTTCCTTCCTGAGTGCCTGTCACCGTCTGGTTAATGGACTGTGGAGGGAAGCTAGGTGGCTTGAATCCCACTCCCCACCCACTGCCGGCCTCTTCTGTGCCAGCTCTCGGTTGGACTTCTGGGTGGCCAGCCGGTCCCTGCTGACCTGGGGCTCAGGATGGGTCGGGGCTTCATTTAGTGGTGCATTGCTGCTGTTTTCTTTGAGGTGGTGGGAGATTTTAACCTATTTCAGTTCAAAAAATGAAGCAGCAGGCATGGCGATGCATACCTGTAATCCCAGCACTCTGGGAGGGTGAAGCAGAAGGATCCCAAGTCTGAGCCCAGCCTGGGCAACTTAACAACTTAGTGAAATCCTATCTCAAAATTTAAAAAACGTGGGGGGCTGGGGGCCTGGCGATATAGCTCAGTGTGAGGGCCTGGGTTCAATCTCTAGTACTAAAAACAGATGTTTACTCTAAAATGGTGAATTTAATATTATGTGCATTTCACCTCTATTTAAAAACCTCATAAAACTATACATTCTCCCTACCCCTCAAAAAGACCTAAACCAAAAGAATAAAACTGTATGTGTTTATTTATGAGACTCAGCAGGCACAGAATCCTCCCCGCAGCATGCCGTAGACCTTTCCAAGATGGACGGGAAACTTCTTCCCCCACCCATCGTCCAACCCCGCCAACTTCCTCCCTCCCCTGAAAACCGCTTCCTAATCTGAGTCGCTCTTGCTGAACTGCGCTTTCCTGACTTGGCGTGTTTCAGACTTGAAGTAATTTGGGATCAGCTCTAATATTTTCTTGCTTTAGAAAAGTAGTAAAAATTAATTAATCCACAACTGTACTGATAGCAAAAGTTAATAGAAATTTTAATAAAAATACAACCTCAATAAGCTTCCCTATTGTTCTAATAAATGCAATAGTAGTTTAGAATTGTAGATAAAAAAAATTAATAAAACAACAGAGGGCAGGGACCATGGAGCTCCAACAAAGGGACACAGTCTCCCCCAGCTCCTGCAACCAGCGGGGTGAGAAGCTGACCTCCAAGTGCGTTTCTCGGTTCATGCCACGCATCAGAAATTTTTTGAAACTCTACCTATTACTCCCTGTTTGGCGGCTTATTTTTAATTATTTGGATATTTTCATTAAATGCAAAACAAAACAAAAGCTTAGAGTCAACTATCATTACTGAGTGTCAGAAATAGAGTGATAAATTCCCAGAGGAAGTGGATGGGGAGAGGTTTTATGGAAACCAAAAGGCAGACCGACTTCTGGTGCAGAGAGAAGCCAGATAGACTTTTACATCCGGGAGGCCATCACCTCTGGGTGTTGTTCCCAGAGGCTGAAAGGTGTTTGTCTGACTGGTTTTTCTCTCTAAGGCTGTGACAGAGGCTTAGAGGATGAGGTGCCTGACAGAGACAGCCTGTGTCCAGCGACAGCCACACCCAGTTCCCTACAGCCCAGCATCTGGTGGAAAATCAGCATTTATTTTGGGAAAAAAAAATGTTTTTTCAGCACCAAGGATTGAACTCAACCTTCTTTATTTTGAAACAGGATCTTGCTAAGTTGCTACATTGCCCATGTTGAGCTCGAACTAGCAATCCTCCTGCCTCAGCCTCCCAGAGTGTTGGGGTGACAGGTGTGCCCCACCCGGTTCAGCTAAAAACCAGTGTTTTTAAAAGTTGAGGGAAGTAGAGTGATGAAAGCAATAGAGAGAGGAGAAACATGTCTAGTTAGCCTTAAGGTGGTCAGCTTTCTTCACTAAATGCCAGATCTAGAAAGGGGAAGGAATTTAAACTTTGCCAGATCTCAGCACTCTGTTCTGGGAACTAGGGAACTAGGTCAGACAAGCAGGAGATGTGATCTGAAGGCTGACGCCTCCAGAGGGAGCCCACAGGAGGGTCAAACAGCCAGGATGTTCCTCCTGTGTCATCCTGTCTACCCGCAGAGGAACATTAACAAAGATCTGCACAGAGAAACCTGGCACCCAGCACTTGCTTCAAAAATGCCCTCAGACATCCTTAGAATAAGGGCCAGCACAGGCCACCAAGGAAGAATGACCACTGAAGCTAAGCGTGGTAGCACAGGCCTACAGTTCCAGCACTTTGGGAGGCTGAGGCGAGAGGATTGAAAGTTCAAACTCAGCCTGGGCAACTTAGGGAGACCCTGGCTCACTAAAGGGGTGGAGGGGGAC
Source organism: Hystrix cristata (assembly GCA_004026905.1). NCBI lineage: Eukaryota > Metazoa > Chordata > Mammalia > Rodentia > Hystricidae > Hystrix > Hystrix cristata. The sequence goes on from PVJO010006140.1 coordinate 36,989, forward strand.
TGGGGATGTAGCTCAGAGTAAAAGCCCTGGGTTCAGTTCCCAGTACCACACACACACACACACACACACACACACACAGAGCCCAAGCGAATGAAAGGAGTAGGTTCAGGTCCAAGGGCACAAAGAAAACTCCGTAGGGCCCCCATGCCCAGGGCGGCTCATACCTGAACTCTGCTCCCCCTAGAGGTCCCACCTACTGGAGCTAAAGTCCATCTGAGATCCTGGTCCTGGGAGGCCCCTCGGGAGAGAGCCAAGATCAGCTGCTGGTAGGGGTGGGGTTGGGGGGCAAGAACTCCTTTCAAAAATTATTATGGAAAAAAAGTAGACAGAGCGGTGACCTGCAGAACTAAGTAGGTGATGTTGCCTGAGGGGCAGGAGAAAAGATGCCAAGGCGCTAGTCTAGTGGGGTGGAAGTATTGGGTGCTACTGAGGAGGGCAGGAAATGCAACAGGTACAGGGATTTCCCACCTAGGCCTCTGGCCAGACCTTACCCATTTCTTCTTATGTCGCTGTCTCCGCGGGACCGACAGGAAGCCCACAAGCCTCAGCCCCTCACAAACACCCCTCCATATGGCGCAGCCAAGTCAGAGTGCACCGCTGGGTAAATCCGGCCGGAACTGCAGCCCCGGCCCAGCAGGTTCCGCAGAGAACATGGACCATTTTGGCCCACTCAACAGTATCTTCTGGTGAGCTGAGCCTGAAGGACTCTACCCCTATCTTGGGAGACCTCACTAGACACCTTCGGAGACCTTGGCAGAGGTGGGCAACCAGACAACCCAGCCAACGAGGAAGAGGGAAAACTACAGAACCAGGTCAAAGTTGGCGGTGGCTGAGCGAAGGCATGGATTCCAACGTTGTGGAGTTGGTCAGGGACCAGCCCTCAGGTACAAGCATTCTGTTGGGGCCACAGATCTGAGCATCTTAGATGTTTTCTTAACTACTGGGACAAGTTCCACACTAAGACTCTTCAAAGACATTATCTTTTATCCCTTCATGGTAACAAATGGTGTATGTACCACTTAGGGAAAATGAGACATGGCCACACCTGGGCAGCCTAAAATATAATCCATATTTCACTTATATCTTTATCATAGGAACAAGAAATATGGTCAAAGGTGCCCTATGTTCAAGCCTTTATGGCCCTTTACCTAAGGCCTGCTCTGCACCCTAGAAGTTGTTATTCCTCAAGAGCTGATGTTGTTGAGGACTCCCTCCGGCCAGCACCTGCTTCCCACTGACTACTTCCTCACCAACCCGCTCAGTCTGTACCCTCAGGAGGTAAAGGCCATCTCTTGAGTCCACTTCATAATAGGTCTGGGTCTACTTAGCACAGGGCCTTAGACTTGGGAAAGCCTATCTCTGAGCCCATCACTGCTCTACCCCTTTGAGAAGTGGCAGGCACCAATGGTATAGTCCACGTATGTGGTAGTTCCTTTTTCAGTTAAAGATATTCACCAGTGCAAGGAGAAATTGGATATATTTGCAGAGGATCATGAAAAGTTTGTTGATAGTTTCTGAACCCTAAATTTGGCTTTTGATCTGACATGGCAAAAAAAAAATTATTATGGAAAATTCCAACCATGAGAACAAAGCAGAAAGATCTGTGGCATAAATCCCCACCTACCCACGGCATTTGTCCATCTCTCCCTCATTTTTTTTTCAAATTATGGTAAAACATGCATCATATGAAATCTCCATCTGTCTGACTTTCCTTGTAGTTGGGACACTGTACTCAACACCGACAACCTGAGGGGAGAGGTTGATTTTGGCTCATAGTCAGCTGGCCCCCAGGCAGGACAGCATGGCAGAGGGGCACAGTTGCTCACAGCATGCAGACAGGAAGCAGAGAGGGTCAAGGGAGGAGCCAGAAAGGAGGCGTAACTTTCCGGGTCGCCCCACAGTGACCCAATCCTTCCAACCAGGCCCCGCCTCCTAAGAACAATCAGTTATAACACTCCCATCATCCAGTCACCTTCCAGAGTTCCCACCTATCTATGATCACCTGTGGCTTTAGGGAGACAGCCAGATATAAACCTTAGCACCATCGTCACCATGTTTAAGGGCCCAGCCCGGGGACTTTAAGCTCAAAGTTCATTGTTGTATAGTTGTCACCACCGTCCCCTTCCAGCGCTCTCATCCCCCTCAACCGAAGCTGTCAGCCACTAAAAGCTCACTCCAGCCCCCTCCCCAGCCCTGGTTCCCACTGTTCTGCTTACTGTCCCTAAGATCTGACTCTTTCAGGGACACCCCCCCCCAGGAGTGGACCCGCACAGTATTTGTCCTTTCCGCGCATGATGTCCCTATGGTTCACCCAGCTCTCTGCTGTGTTCCAACTGAAGGAATCTTGAAGCCCTAGAGAATGCTTTGATTGAATGACTGTTTGATTGATTGATTACAGTACCAGGGATTGACCCAGGCGGGGCCTTCACTCTGAGCTACCTTCCCAGCCCTTTTTTATTTTTTATTTTGAGACAGAGTCTTCTCAAATCACTAAGTTGCCCAGACTGGGTTAGAATTTGAGATCCTCCTGCTTCAGCTTTGCCAGGTGCTGGGATTATAGGCATGTGCCACCACGGGAGGCTGTTCTATCCTTTAGATGCCGGATCTCCACCAGCCAGCTCACTTCTGGGGTTAGACAGGGTGGGGGCTCTGCATTAAAGACTAGGATGCACTTTCCTCCGTCGCAGCCCCGGAGTCACCCAGCCTGGCTCTCCTGAGTGTGGATCCCATATTACTGGCAGCAGGCACCATCATTTCATGTGGCACACAGGTGAGTGACTTTTATTTTAATATTTATATTTATCTCACTGCGCATTGGAAAAAACAGTAGGCACATGAAACTTTCGACTTCAGAGACTGTGTCCTACGATGAGACTCGATTTAAAAGGAATTCCACCAAAAGCAGATTTTAAAGGGAAACACAGAGTCAGCAGTGGTGTGGGCGTGCTGTGTCCAGCTTGGGACACATGGAACTCAGAATCGAGACTTCTCGAAGGAGAGGAAGAAGCCAGGCCTGGGTCCCAGGAGCTGGTCTCCAAGCTGTGGACCTAAAGTTTCCCAGAACACTGGACGGTGGTGGCTGTCTGTGATGCATGCAAGGACGTGTGTAACCAAGTCTACATGTAGGCAGCAAGGTCACATGCACACCATGGAACACCCATGTCAATTTGGCCGGGAGTGACAGCCTCTCTTAACATGACTGGCTGCCCTCATCTGTTCTTCCCGTCTCCCAGGAAAGGCTTCCAAAGACACCCAGAAGGATCTGTGCCTCCAGCGTGCCCACCCCATCCAAGTCCACAACCACCCAGGGGTCCTGCCTGACCTGCTGCTGAGACACCCAAGGTCCATAGGCCACTGCCCCCACAGCCGTCAGCAGCGCCCCACCTTGAAAGGCGTGTCCTGGTGGTCTGCTGGATGGCTGTGTAGGACGTGGCGGGGCTGGCTGTGCCATGCGCAGGGCACCAGGGCACTGGTACCCAGGCACAGGCTCCCTGACTTGTGGGCACACCAACAGGGGCTTCTCCTGGTACAGCCCCCCTTCAAGCAGGACGAGAGTGGTCTCCTTCCTAGAACATTCCGACCACCTGTGCAAACCCCACACTCACTTTGCTCCTATCCCGGGGCCCCTGGTCTCCACAAGGACTCTCCCCAGCCTCTCAAACACCCAGCCATCACAGTCTCCTCTTCCGGGTGGCCCTAGGCCTCCTTCTCTGTGTCCGCTCGTGGGGCCACTGAGTTCTGGGTGCTGAGAGATGACCGTTTTTTCCATCCACCACCCAGAATTCCACTGCAAGCTCCTTCACCTCCTAGTCAGTTTCCCAGAATCTTACAGTGGTGGAGGGGTAGGCAAAGCCACACACGCACAAAAAACAGTAGTTAAGTTTCTTAGGGCAAAAGGGAGGCTGGCCCACTAGGGGCTGACATCTATGTGGAGCCTTGGGCGGGCTCACAGTCACTTCTTTTTTATTATTTTGGTGAAAATGAAGAGAGGCCTGGGCTTGGTGGAGCACATCTGTAATCCCAGCCCTCGGGAGGCCGAGGCAGGAGGATTGCAAGTTTGAGCCATCTTGGACTATGTAGTGAGATCCTGTCTCAAATTTTCAAAAGTGAATGAAAGAGGGCTTATTTTCCTTGTGAGCAGGACAGAGCCTGCCGGCTGCTGGGAAATACACTGGGCCCCAAGATCTCGAGGTTGCTTCAATGCAGGATTGTGTGGGCCTCTTCACAGGACCTCACGGGCTGAACAGTCAGAGAAGCAGCCATGGCACTGAGCTCACAGCCAGGCCCAAGGGTTGTTCTTCCTACTTCCCACAGGGACCAAGAACCAGCTAGGTGGCCCAGCCATGGCAAAGCATCCTGGCCTTGCTGCTGGCTGCAGCGTGGCCTGTTCTAAGCATGGGGTGCTCTCGGAGCATCCAACATCGTGACAGAGCTGATGGTTCAGCGGGGAGAACAAGGGGCTCTAGACGTGAGCTGGGGGGCTGGAAGGGCTCTAGAGGGGCTGCTCCCACCCCCACCCACGGATGGGGCCCACAGGCTGGGAAATCACTGTCTTAGGACAGCACACAGAAGTCCTCTTTCTCAGGCCTGCCTTGCTGCTTGTGTGTAGGAACTTGTGCCTTCTGATGAGGACAACACCAAGCCACAAGACAGGCAGATTCCTGTGGGGGACCTGGCGGCACCCAGAGGAGGCACCTGTGTGGACACCGGATGGAAGCTCCTTCCGCCTCCACCTCTGCCCCAGCCACAGTGTGCCTGTAGTAGGTCTTAAGTTTCTAGCTCTTTTCCTGGTAGGTGCAACATAACTGGCCTCTGGCTGTGTAGGAAAGTCACAGGCTCCCGACAGTAATTCTTTTAACAATGCCTTTGTTTATGAATTGCTTCAGAGCAATTGAGCCGCCCCAGGCCACCAGAAGTCCCTAGGCAGGAGGGAGCTGAAGATGGGCCTAAGTCATAAAGGAGGAGAAGAGAGAAGGGAGGAGGGACCTGCAGTTCTGTGAGCTCCCCCACTCTGTCACCTCTCACCCCTGCCTCAGTTTCTCTGCATATAAGTAGCTGGAAGGGCTCTGCTGAGAATTAATTAACAAATGTCCATTAAATGTTCACAGGGCAAGAGCTCCGCAGCTGCTAAGTAGTATTAAATAATTACAACCTCGGATGACAAGCCCATCTTGCTGCTGATCTGATGCATGAAAACGTTGTTATATGTCTTTGCACAATGACTTTATTTAACAGAGCTGATCTTTGCAATTTGGTTTATTTTCTTTATCCCTTCTAATTTCAGACTCAGGGGTTATTAGCAGATAACTGCTCATTTCTGCCATAAATCAAGAAAATACTCATTAGAAGGCTGATGCTGTGATTGCTAGGAGTTTGAGCTTGTGAAGGACCAGAGGATGGCCAAATTTGGTGTTGAAGGAGGCTAACTTCAGAAATGTTTTTTGTTCTTGGGAAAATGCATTGGTATTTTTCTGAGCAACCTCTTAAAAGATGCATTAAAATCCAAATAGTATTTAGCAAAGCAGCGGGACAAAACAAAACCATTGAATACCAGACTGAGTCCTCAAGGCTGGGGAGAAGGGTGGTAGGGGACCCATGAGGGGCCCTTCAAGGGAGTACCTGGATGTCAGGCCAGCCCTGGATGCCAGCACTAACCCTGGGGACTCAACTGAAAGGGCAGTTGAGGTCTGTGCCATGCTGGGGAGCCACCATGCCCTCAGAGACAGACACTGCAGACAGAATGGGCCAGAGATGCTCGTAAGAGCCTAGCTGTAAACTTTGGAAGAAAAAGAGTGCTGATGGTTAAAACACATGGCCTGGGCTGGGGACAAATGGACAGGGGCTGTCCTCCCTGGATCCTCCTTCCTCTGGCTTGGAGGTGGTACCCTTCACCCTCGCTCCCCCAGTCCTCATTTATATACTCCTTCCCAGACTGGTAGAATCTCTTTTTGCAAAATTATCCTTGCCTAATCCATGGAGACGGAAAGTGGATTAGTGGTTGCCAGGGGCTGGGGGGAGGGGCAGGATGGGGAGTGACTGCTAATGGGTACCGAGTTTCTTTTAGGGGTGAAGAAAATGTTCTGGAGTTGGGTAGTAGAGGCCGTTGCACAACTCTGGGGATATGTTGTTTTTTTCTTTTAACCACTGTATATTTCAAAAGGGTGAATTGGATGGTGTCAATGATATTTCACTAAAGCTGCTATTTTAAAAGTCACCCTGGCCCACAGTTGCTGGGCTTATTACTGTCCCTAAGACCAGGCTTCGGCCCACAGTGGAGGGCTCACCGGCCTGCAGTGGAGTCCTCTGGCTGCTTTGGAAGCTCCTGCTCCTCTCTCCCTTCTGCGTCAACACTGGTCCAAGCCGCTAATGCAGAAGCCCTGGGGCCAGACATGGGGCAATGTTCTGTGCTGTGTCTGAAGCTGACAAAGATATGAATGGCCAGGAAGTTATAAAACCAGCTTATGAAAATTCCACCTGGGCTCTAGACACAGGGATGGAAAGATGAAGAGGACTCCATTCCACCGGGACTCTGAGGAGCCCAGCAGACCTCCCGAAGAACGGGCCCCCTTTCTGACAGTCAGCAGCAGGAATGGATGAGACTCCCTAAGTTAGACTTCCATCCACCAACACCAAGGTGGGACATGGAGAGGAAGCTGCTGCGCAGGCACTGAACTTCCTCCTGGGGGCAACCTAGGAGTCCTTGAGCAGCCTTTTTTCCCCCTCCAGTATTGGGAATTGAACCCAGGGCCTTTGCACTGAGCTCCACCCCCAACCCTTATTATGTTTGAATTTTGAGACAGAGTCTCACTAAATTGCCCTAGGCTGGCTCAAACTTGTGAATGCTCCTGCTTCAGCCTCCCAGAATGGGAAGGATTAGCAGTTTTGTTTTCTTGTTCTTGCAGTTTCTTAGTTTAAAATGCTTAGTGTCTTTTAAAAACAAAAAGATAAGGCAGACAAGGTGGCACACGCCTGCAATACCAGCTACTGGGGAGGCCAAGACAGAAGAATAGCAAGTTAGAGTCCAGCCTAGGCAATTTAGCAAGACCTTGTCTCAAAGTTTTTTAAAAAGGGCTGGGGGAAGATCAGTGGAAGAGCATTTGCTTAACATTCCAGAGGTCTTGGGGAGACTGGTGTGGCTGCAAATGACTGTCAGGCCCTGGGTTCCATCCCCAGTACTGTGAATAAATAAATAAGCAAAATAAAAGAAGAAGATGACTGGAGAAGGTTAGCTTGGACTGGAGACACCCCACCCTCAAAAGGGAGGACTCTGTTTTAGGGTGTCAAAGAGAATAACTACCCATTTAAAACCACTCTGGTTTTTAGCTGTGTGCTAACTCCAAACTGCTGGGCCAGCGCACTTGGACCGCAGCCCCACTCTAGAAAAAGTTGGCCTTCTGGTGGCAGGTAGACATTCTTCAATAAAAGTCCTCTCGTCTGCCACCGGTCAGAAGAGGTCCCTTGCACTGCCCCAGCGGAGTAAAGACAAAAACCCCACACTGTGGAGAGGCCAGCATTGGAGGGGGGGGCCCTGCTGCAGTAGAGTTCCAGAGGAGCCACCCCCGTTTTCGCGAGAGGCCAGGCTGCGGGGCCTCCTTACCTATGGTGGGAGGGGAAGCGCCGGCAGCTGGGGCTCTGGACCAGGACCCTGCTCCTTCCGGGCTGCTGGCCCAGGGCCACCGGGCGGCACCCTAGCGAGGGAAGCGCTCCCCCAGATCAGCCTGGTTTCCTTTTTATTCTCAAGGAGGAAAGCGGAATCCGGATGAGGAGAGCGAGAGGCAGCCCGGCTAAGTCACAGGTTATTGGTCTTTGTTTACAGGCCTCGAGGAGGGCTGCCTTTCTCCTCCCACAGCGCGCTCTCCGCTCTCCGCTCGCCACGCCGGTGCCACGTCCAGGGAGGGACAAAGGAAGAGCGGGCGGGCGGATTAGCTTCGCGGCTGCGGGAGCTGCGCAGGCCCTGCCAGGCTCGGGCCGCGGACAGCCCGGTGTGGGTCCCGCCGGCTCTCCCAGCCCGCCGTCGGGCCGCGGGCCGAGGTGCCCGTGCAGGGCGCTCCGTGCAGGGCGCTCCGTGCAGGGCGCTCGCCCGCACCCGTGCGACCCCAGGCCTTTGTTGCCGAGGCCTCGTGCCGATGGGTTAATGGGGCAGAAGAGATCGGTGAAGGGCGACAGAAGTGGTCTTTGAAAGAGGGTGTGAGCACAGGGCAGCCAGACAAAGGCCAAAACACACACGGGCGGAGAGGGACAGATGGGACGGGCAAGAGAAAACAATTAGGCTTCGAGTGCGGGGGCGGGGCGCGGCTTCATCGTTCCCCAGTTAACCAGGCCGGGCGCGCGTCCCTCGCCCCGGGCGGCAGCCTGGGCCGCAGCGAGCGGGACGCAGGCGGTGTCTGCGGCGGCGCGGGAGCCTCCGCGCCCCTGCTCCCCAAGAGCTCTGCACTACTTTCCCCTTGCGCCTTGGACAGCGGATGGGTGGGTGGATGGACTAACAGACGAATGGGTGGATGGATGCATGGTGGGTGGATGGATGGGTGGAGGGTTGGGTAGATGAGATGAAGGGCGGCTGAATCCCCCTGCCCGCAAATAACAGAAGATCTGAATCCTGATCCGTGGACCAAGCGACCCCAAATTCCATACAAGAGAACTTGAAAATGTTTCCCCGGCAACGCAGCCCCTCCCGCGGTCCGGCGCCCCCGGCCTCCTCTGGCCCGGGTGCCCACCTTCGAATACTCCCGGGCGGCGGCCAGGGACACTTAGGGACACTCGCGCAGCCCGACCGGCCCAGGACGGCAGCCCGCGCGCGCGTCCGAGCGGGATGCCCGCCAGGCGGCGCTGCCTCCCTCCAGCCCGCCTGGCCGCGCGCTGCAGACCGATGCTGTTTAATTAACGTGCAAATTGAGTAGATTAAATGACTCTAAATAATTAGCCACAGATCCTATAAACAGGATAACATATTTAATTAAGCAGCGATATAGATTTTGGAAACTGTTAATGTATTTTTAGAATGACTGCTTAGATCTTTCGCTTTCCCCCCTAACTTCAAACATGTAACTACAGCCCTCAGTACGTGGATAAATATCTGGAAACAAGATTATGCCTGTTAACTTCAACTAATAGAAATGATGGTCTAACAGGAACTTGGGCAGCCCAGCGCTGGCGGCTGGTAGCCCCAATTGCGGAGCTGGGCTGGGTGTGCTTAGTTTTGTTGTGAGTGTGTGTGTGTGTGTGTGTGTGTGTGTGTCTGTGTGTGCACATATTCGTGGGCCCAGCCCTTGGCAGAGGGGTAAAATGGTGCAGGACGAGGGGGGACGGAAGAAGGTAAGTGAAAAATACAATCCAATTTCATTATATCAATCACATTTAATTGGCAATTTGTACGAGCAATGACCGGGCTGGCTTTAGGTAAAACTATTAGGCGACAGGCGGGTGTGCTACTAAAATTCTTGGTTAGTTAATTAGTGTCTGAACTGCGGAGGGAAAGGATCCTCAGATTTACTCTCTACAAAGAGAGAGCAGCCCAGACAATTCATTAGGCAGGCGGCTTGTAAATTAGAGCTAAGTTAACCTGATTTCCCTTAATTAAAACATCTTTTCTCGTTTACGATGTGGATATAAGTAGATCTCCAGGGTTTTGAATTTTCTGCAACAGCAGATGGTCAGCTAGAAGCAGATAATAGTTAACGCTTTCTCTCTACCAGATCCGAACAACGTGAGCCGCTGGCCCATCTGAGGATTAAAAGGAGAGATAACAAAGAGTGTTAACCCTTCCCAGTCCTCCTGGCTTCTGAGGCTCCGAGGGAGGGTTGGCCCCAGACCTGGGGACCCGAAGGGTACCATTGTCAAGACCCAGGTGGGACCATGGGACTCTGAGCCTCTGTGGCAGGAGGAGAGAGGCCTAAGGTGTTGGGAAAAGTGGCCATAGGCTGTCTCTTGGGGAAGGAGAGTGAACAGGACAGTGAAGCGGCGGACCCTGGACTTTGCTTCCGAAAATAGGACTTCTCAGTGCCTGGCCACAGCTATCCGTCCAACCCTCTGCCCACCGCAGCCTGCATCCCTCCACTTCTGCTCCTTCTTGCCTCCAATCCCACCTTAGTGCTGGAAGCTGGCTGGGCCCAGCAGACCAGTACACTCTAGTATCACGCTGGCCCAGCACAGCCCTTTAGCTGCCCTTGGACACGGATCCTCCACTAGTTTTAGGGAGGGACCCTGCAGCTGCCTCTGACCGGCAGTGTGAGCCCTTGGCCTTCTGCTGGCCTGTGTTGCTTCCCTCTTGAAGGAGCTCTGGAAGCCAGCCTCCCTGCAGAAGTCAGGTAGAGTCTGGGAAGGGATAACCAAGGCTCAGCAAGTCCCCCACACGCACTACTTGGGCACCAGTGCAGATCCAGGCTGATTGTCCACAGTGTCCTCCGCAGAGGGGCCAGCACTAAAGCATCCCTGTTCAAACAGCAGCAGAAGGCCCCCCACCAGGCATGGCACACTCTGCCACTGGGCTAGAAGGCTAGCCGGGATACCAGCTGG
>PVJO010006140.1:52500-57500 GCA_004026905.1 Hystrix cristata
GGGGGCTGGAGTGGGGGGCTCGCCGGGGGCCCTGCCCGGCAGCTCCGAGTCGCCCGCCCCGCGCTGGGCGGCGCCCCTCCCTCCCCGCCTCCCGCCCCCCCCGTCTTGTTGTGACAGTTCCTGATACTGTTTATTGAGGTGCATGTCAGGTATAATTAGCAATCGATATGGAAAACGTTTCCTTGCACCCAGCACGCCTCTGACGTCAGAGCCGATTAGCGCTTCTTATTGGTCCCAAATTCCCCGGGCCGCGGCTAATTATCGGGAGCTTGATGTTGATAAAGTAAAGCGCCGGAGTGCGGGCGAAGCATGTGTAAGGCTCGGGGTCCCTGTCTCCGCCGCCGTCCGCGCCTCCCGCCGCTGGCCCGCCCCGGCCCCGGCCCGCGCCCCCGCGCCCCGCCGGCCCCCCGCGCGAGATGATGGACGGCCGCCTCCTGGAGCACCCGCATGCCCAGTTCGGGGGCTCGCTGGGCGGCGTGGTGGGCTTCCCCTATCCGCTGGGCCACCACCACGTGTACGAGCTGGCCGGCCACCAGCTGCAGACTGCTGCCGCCGCCGCCGCCGCCGCCTCGGTGCCGTTCTCCATCGACGGCCTGCTCAGCGGCTCGTGCGCCGCGGCCGCCGCCTCGGTGGTCAACCCCACGCCGCTGCTGCCGGCCGCCTGCGGGGTCGGCGGCGACAGCCAGCCTTTCAAGCTGTCAGGTAGGACGGGAGCGCGGCGCGGAGCGGGGACGGCTGGGACGGGATGGCCGGCGCGCGACTCTTTCTCCATGCGCCCTTGGAACGGCGCGGCCGGCGGGAAGGGCGAGGGTCTGGCCGGGGCAGGTGGCTGAGCCGCGCCGCGTTCTGTGCGCGCCCGCAGACTCGGGGGACCCAGACAAGGAGAGCCCGGGCTGCAAGCGGCGGCGCACACGCACCAACTTCACCGGCTGGCAGCTAGAGGAGCTGGAGAAGGCATTCAACGAGAGCCACTACCCCGACGTGTTCATGCGCGAGGCGCTGGCGCTGCGCTTAGACCTGGTCGAGTCCCGAGTTCAGGTAAAGACTCGCGTCCCTGCCGGATTCGCAGTCCCGCGCCGGGCGTTCAGAGCGCCGCGCGCGCCTTTGTTCCAGGCGGCAGGATGTGATTCCAGGCTCCGAGCCCGCTCTGCGCTCGCCCGACGGGGTAAGGGGCATGGGGGTAGCACTGGGGCTGGACCCCTCCCGGAGCCAGAGGAGGAGAGTACCCCACGAAAGCCGAGGTGGCTTGGGCGGGCTTGTGGCAGCATCGAAGCAGCCAAAACTGCGGCTGCGTGCGAACCGGGAAGCGGCGCGGCGGGTTCGCGGCGGCTGCGTGTAAAGAGGTCTGGGAGGGATACGCGGCGCGGCGAGGAGCGGCCGGACAGACCGGCGCGGGCTGCAAGCGAGAGGTGGGCCGGGACCTCCGCGCGCTCGCCAGAGGTTTCCTTCAGCCCGCGCGAGCAGGTCTGTTTACTGCTTGCCTGTGAAAAATTCAGATGGGGACTTGGGCTAATTCATCGCTTTGTAGAAGGGGCAGCTGAGGGAGGGGAGACGGAAACTTAAATGGTTAATAGAGAAGTGGAGAGGAAAAAAAAAGGCGTCTGAATTTTTAATACCTCCACTTTATCTTTTTCTTTTTCCACCTCCCACCTCGGTTATTATTTGATTTCATTCGGAGCCAGTCAAATGTATTCTTAAAAACAAAACGAAACAGGGTCAATCTAGTGTATTAAAAATTCAGAATGATGTGTGCATAATTAGATGCTTCCTTGGAGCACAGAAATCTCCTTTTTCTGGGGTCAGTGAGGTGGTGAGTGCTTTGTGCAGCAGTGGGCGCCTAGCTTTGAGATAGATGCCGGAAAAACTGCCTGACTGGTACCAAAAACCTTGCCTAAAAAAGTGTTTTGGTCCTGTGTTGGGTCCTCCCCACATGGTCACCTCTGTTTGGAAATCCTTTTATCCAATTTGTTCTAAGTGTCTTAAGTGAAGCCAAGATCCCTTGTCTCTCCCCTAATATGATAATGAGTAATTCTTGGTGGCAGGACAGCCTGGAATTCACACTCAACAAACAAACAAAAAGTTTTTAAAAAGAGAGAGGGAAAAAAGGGGGGCAGTTACAGCCTTTGAGGTCTCCACCTAATACCTGGAACCTCTGCCCAGTCATGGCTCCCTGCCACCAGGCCTGGTCCACTATTGTGTGGAGTCTCTTATGACCAGAACAAAGAATTCAAATTTTCTCATTCTCTGGAGGAGGGTAGTGCTGCCCCAGGCTCTGTGGGCCAAGCAGGGATTTGACTTTGGCTGGGTGGTAGTCCCTGGTTACTGCAAGGTTCTAGGGCTGCTGTTTCCCTGGAGTCCCATGTGGCTCCTTGAGACAAGGCCTGCAGAGAGTATGAATGAGGCAGTGGGCCCAGGCTTTGCTCCACCACCCAGGCCAAGCAACACTGGTTTGGGAAGGTTCTGTGGGTTCCTGGTCCAGAGCTCCCAGAAAGCAGGATGTGTGTAGCAGTACTGGGCAAAGAGGCTCCAGAAGGCACATCCACATCTGCTTCCCAGGCCTTGCCCACGAAGAGGCATCTGGATTTCCCTTCATGGGAGACCCTGGAGTCTGGACTTTGACAATCTTCAGGGGGTCGAAGACAGGTGTGGAGGGCACTTGCCCAGCGAAGCGCTCAACGACCAGACCGAATTGCCATCATCAGGCTGGGTAGGCTGCTTAGACATCAAGCTGTGAGAAGCCGGGAAGGGCAAGCAGGGCCCTGTTCTCTGCCTGGCCACCAGGAACCTGCGGCCCTCTGTCTTGGCCGCTGCAGCCTTGCCTGAGGAAGGGGCAGCCCTCAGGTATGAAGGTGAGAAGCCAGAGCGGGAAGCAGGCCCAGAGGCCCCATGCACACTCCTTCCGGGTGGAAAAGATGTTCGCTGGAACCTGCAGTGTCAAAGCCAAGCCCAGGGCCCGGCAGGGCTGAGCCGGGGTGTGCAGGCCTTCCTACGCGCGTGGGGGCCACAACGCCAGCGGAGGGCTTGCCGCCTGATCGTGCCTTCCTTTCCCCTGTTCGGCTACTCTAGGTCTGGTTCCAAAACCGCCGAGCCAAGTGGAGGAAGAAGGAGAACACCAAGAAGGGCCCGGGGCGGCCAGCGCACAACTCGCACCCGACCACATGCAGTGGCGAGCCCATGGACCCCGAGGAGATCGCGCGCAAGGAGCTGGAAAAGATGGAGAAGAAGAAGCGCAAGCACGAGAAGAAGCTGCTCAAGAGCCAGAGCCGCCACCTGCACTCGCCCGGCGGGCTGTCCCTGCACAGCGCGCCCAGCTCCGACAGCGACAGTGGCGGAGGCGGCCTGTCCCCAGAGCCACCCGAGCCACCGCCACCCGCCGCCGCAGTGGCCAAGGGCCCCGGCGCACAAGCCTCGGGCCCCGGGAGTGCCGCGCCCGCACCTCCCGGTGAGCCGCCCGCGCCAGGCACCTGCGACCCCGCCTTCTACTCGAGCCAAAGAAGTGGCGCCGGCCCGCAGCTGCGGCTGGGCCGCCCTGCGGACAAGGACGCGGCCTCCTGCGGACCCGGGGCGGCAGCAGCCGCCGGCCTGCCCAAGGCCAGCCCTTTCAGCGTGGAGAGCCTGCTGTCCGACTCGCCGCCGCGCCGGAAAGCCGCCCCGGCCAACGCCGCGGCCGCCACGGGGCTGGACTTCGCGCCCGGGCTGCCGTGCGCGCCGCGGACCCTCATCGGCAAGGGCCACTTCCTGCTCTACCCCATCACGCAGCCGCTCGGCTTCCTGGTGCCGCAGGCCGCGCTCAAAGGCGGCGCGGGAGCGGAGCCGGCGCCCAAGGACGCGCCGCCCGCGCCCTCCGTGCCGCCCGCCCCACCGGCGCAGGCCAGCTTCGGGGCCTTCCCGGGGCCCGGCGGTGCCCCGGACTCGGCCTTCGCGCGCCGCAGCCCCGACGCTGTCGCCTCCCCGGGAGCCCAGGCGCCCGCGTCCTTCCGGGACCTAGCCTCAGTGGCGGCGGCAGCGACGACCGAGGGCGGGGCGGTGGACTGTGTGGACGCGGGGCCCAGCTGCCCCGTGGTCCCACCACCCCCGCCGCTTGCGCCGTCGCCCGGGCCCGGCCCCGGCCCGCAGGCCCCCAGCCCTGCCATGGAGCCGGCCACCTGCGGCTCCCCGGAGCCGGGCGAGGCGGCCGGACCCAGCCTGCCGGATGGCGACGATGTGGACATGGACTGAGGGCGGCGGGGCCGGAGAGGCGCCTAGGTGGCTCGCGCCCGCGCTCGCTCAGGCTCCGACTCATACATCAAATCAGGTGATCGGCTCTAGAAACACTGCTTTTCCCTCCTTTCTTTTCTTTTCTTCCTTTTATTATTTTTTAAGGCAAACAGAAACGCTGTATCGATTAGGACCTAGGCAGCCACCGCAGGTCTTGGGGTGAGACCCTCCACCTCCCTCCCGAGGGAGCAAAAAGAACCCATAGCCCCCACAAAAACCCACAACAAGAATCCTCAGCCTTGTAAAATGCAAAAATGTCTAAGAATATTTATATATGTACCATTTTTGATAAATAAAGTTGGTCAAACGCAAGCTCTGGGTCCATCATTTTTAAATTTCCTAGTGCCCAAGCCCGCCGCTGCTCCCCTCCATTTCCACTCCTCTGGAGGTGGCCTGTGGGGCGGGGAGGGGGCTCTGCACCTCCCTCTGAGGTCTGCGGTTAATGCTTCCTATTGTGTGCGTGTGTTTGTGTTTTCTGATTGAACAAATTTATGCATCCGCAGCTCCCCCTCCCCAACCCTCCCCCGCGCTGCCCCTCCTACCCGGCGCCACACACACACGCGCGCACAACCGGCAAGTCCCCCGAGCGCGCCCCCGCGCGCACCCCCGCGCTCTGGCACACGCCGGGGCGCGCGGCGCGGGGTGACGGAGCCGGGGGCTGCGAGGGCCGGGCCGCTGGGCTCCTGCAGAGTTTTGATATGAAAGTAATTATTTTCCGGTGGCTGCTGCGGGGACTGGGTTTC
>PVJO010006140.1:62500-91791 GCA_004026905.1 Hystrix cristata
CTGGGTAGGAGGGCGAGGAGGCCCAGAGAGGGGAAGGGACTTGCCTAAGATCACACAGCGTCCCAGCGCAGCGCTGCGCAGGGAAGGGTAGGCCGGCCCTCGCGTGTCCTCCTGGTTGCCATTCCTTCTGCAGCCAGCCAGCCTGATAAAACCGTTCCGGAGCCAGGGCGCAAAGCGGCCGGAGCGCGGGGCTCGGCCAGGGAGGGCCCCTGTTCTCCGCCACTCGGCTCAGCTCCTTCCCCTGGGAGCTGATGTCCCCGCGGCCCCCGCCCCCGGCCCCGGGACCAGCCCCGCGCCTCGCTGGTTATTAGACAGCTCGCGGGGACTGTCTGCGGGCCGCCTCTTTCCTGCTAATTATCACCTTATGAAAAGTGTTTCATTAAGAAACTCTGCTTTTGATTAATTATCGACAGAATGCTGACCAGAAAGAAATGAAATTAATCTCTGACCCCGTCCGGGTAGCACTGGAAATTCATCACATATCCTTTTAATATTGAAACACAGCGAAGAATTTTAATAGAAAATATTGTTTTTCCAAACCTCCAGTCTTTATTAATGCCCCTGGGCAGGGAATGATATTGCTGGCAATATAGCAGTCTTTGTTCATTTTAAATTTATTAAACATAATGCACTTCATTTTCAAACATTTTACTGTTTCTTTTTAATTTCACTCAGTGTAAGTACAGAATAAAACCTTTTTAAACATTTAAGATATTGAAAACCCATATACGGACGTATAACGGAAACGCTTCGGCCATCAAATAAATTTAAGTAGAAGCAATTGTAATTTTAAGCTCCCAAGTATTATCCCCTTCAGACATTAAGGCAGAATCAGTACCCATCAAATCAGTGTGAGGAGGAGAGGCTGGGAGGCCCCAGCTCCGAGGGCCAAGCAGGGCAGGCCAAGCAGCCCCTCCGGGCCTCCTGGGGTAGAGGGGCCAGCACCTCCCCCTCTGTTTGGTTGGCCTGGGAGAAATCTTTTTCCAGATCAGAGTCTTGCCTGAGGTGTCCTAACCCCCTGCCCCATCCACCCAGGCCAGGGGCCCACCCTCCCACAGCTAGACACAGGAGACCTTTCGCCTAGGATCCTGCCAGCTCCCAGCCCCTCAGCCAAGGTGGTTTCGGATCTGCCCCGTAAAGCGGCACTGGACAGTTCCCAGGCCCTGGAGAGGGTTCTCCCCACAGATCATGCCCCCCAACTCCTCTTTCCTGGCCAGCTACCGCCTGTGGAGATGGACCCAGCAGCCACCATGAGACCCAACCCCCCAGCATAACTCCTGCTCTCATCCCCTTTCTCGAGGAATCCAAGCCCCGAGGTTAATGAGTCGTGCAGTGTGAGAACTTCCGGACCAAGGGGCCCCTGATGCCAATTCCAGATGTGGAAGGTAGGAGGGGCTGCCCTGGCCAGGGGAGTGGGAGGACCATGCCACCTCCCCTGACCGCGGCGCCCAGGATCCAGGTTCCAGCCATCTCGACCCTGAATTGGAAACAGGCAACTTCTCTACTGAGAAATTACTCTTTTTATTTCTTGTAGCGTTCCTGGTGCCCTATTTCACGGCACCGACAAACGGAATATTACTTTTAAAACACTATGAAATACCAGGTCCTGTCCTCGGAGCTATTTCGGGGGAATTCAATTTTCGCTGAATGGTGAGGAGGTCCAGCATTTCTTTGGGGGTGGGTGGGGGGCTGGGAGGGAGGAAGAGGAACATTCTCAGGGGTTGTGTTGCATTCCAAAGAGGCTCCTTGGGGTCTGGGTCACAGGCCATGGCCCCTGCATCTACCTGCAGCCACAGACACCTGGACACTCAGTACGCATGCCCTAGGTGGGATCAGATACAGGCAGAGTGCTCTCTAGCTGGCTTCTGCATTCTTAGCATCTTTCCTACTCTGGCTCAAAGTGTGGCCTAGGCAAGTGACCATCTACAAGGCTATCTGTACCTACCATCTGTCCACCAGCGGGGCTCTGCCACCCCCACGATCCCCCCTCTGTAGGTGTCCTGATCTCATGGAGAATGAATGGTCACCCTGACCTGCCCAGAGAACAGTCGTCTCCCTAGCGCTCTCCTCCTTTCCACCGTCTCTTCCTTAGCAGATGGGCCACCTGCCAGGCCTCACTGCAGACAGTTTTGCTTCTTGGTGTTCCTGGTCAGGGCTTGGAGCAAGTGGAGGGCTTTGGCTGGAAGATCAGCCACCCTCAGTTTGAGTGGAGACTGTGGCCCCTCTCACATCTCATCATTTTGGTAGGTGGGAATGGGCAGTTGGAAACCAACAGAAACCTCTTCTAGCAGCTCCTCTTCAGAGCTGGGAACCACCCCAAGATGAGTTCCAAAATGATCAGCCAGGCCTCGCTGGACCCTAGCTGGCCACCCTACCCAGACTCAGCGAAGTCGGGCCTGGGCTGCCCACCTTGCTACAGTGAGACCTGCAGGTCCACATTAGCCGGAGGATTCTTCAGGGTGTGTGAGGGAGGGATGAGGCTTTCCCCTATGCCCAGAAACAGGAAGGAAATGGGGACTTGGGAATAACATCCAGTGCCCTACTGACCCTCCCACTAAGTCCTTGTTCCAGCAGCCAGGAAGGACCACCACTCCCAGTAGCAGGTCCCCATCATCAAGGAAGAGCCTCCAGGGAGTCCAGAAGAGGAACAGGAGCAGGCGACCTGTGAGTCTTATTTCCCCCAAATCTTTTTAAACTAGAAACAAGGAAAGAGGTTCGGACTGCAGTGGGGGCATCTGAGCTACACCCTGCTCCCCCCACCTACCTGCTCTGTCACACTTGCTCCACCTCCAGCCCTGGGTGGAGGCCTCCTGAAGTGTGACAGCTCCCAGCCTCTGATTAGAGGATGGGGGCTGCCCTCCCCAACTCGGGGAAAGCTCATCACCCCAGACCTTCATCACCCTGAACCTGAAGAAACTCACTCTCTGGTGTCCTGTCAACAAACGCTTACTGGAGTTGGAGTTAAGACTCTCAGAAAAAAAAGAAAGAAAAAGATAACAAAGCGATTTAAAGATAATTAATTGCATTAAACTATTGACTAACTACCTCGCTCAATAGTAATTCATTTAGAGAATATTAAAATCGGAGGAACAATAATAAAATTGATGCCAATTCCCACGGGGAGGGAGAAGGCCAGCAAATTGGATACTTTTCTTAATCTGGCGTAAATAATAACATGTCTGCTCCGTTCTCTCTCAGGCCAATTCCCCTATCATTTATTCCAGACTCCAAAGCCGGGTTTCATAATTGATATCAGTTACTCAATGAGTGCTTTTTCATTTGTTCTTGTTATCCCTGATAATTGCGAAGTTCAGCCTCCCGCTCAGAGTTGGGGTGCTGTGTGGCCTGGTTCCTGCAGGGCCAGGCCAGGCTGGCAGAGGCCCGGCTGGAAGGCAGAAGCATCCTGTTGTTCACATTTGCGACAGTTTTTTTTAGAAAGCTCCAGGCTTCCAGCTTGGTCCTGGGTGCGCTGAGGGGGACTGGCTGTGGCCCCACCGCACCAGGCCTAGATGACCACCCTGAGCCGCCGCCCAGAAAGAAACTAGCGGTGGCAAATCCAGGGTTAGAACCCGATCCGATCTGTTTTTGTTTTTTGTGTTGGTTTGTTTTTGAACGGAGGGTACAAGCACCAATCCCCAACGACATCAGGAGAACCGCATGGAGCCTGTAGAGAATTTGGGAGAGGCAGGAAAAGCCCGTGTGTGTGTGTGTGTGTGTGTGTGTGTGTGTGTGTGCGCATGCCCTTGACTAAGGGACAGCCAGGCTGCGGGATGGGGTGGTACCAGGTCCGACTCATCTTTTCCCCACCCTAAACCCTGAACTAGGGACCCACGACCCTGTGGCCGGAGCCCTGGCAGCTGGGAGAGTTCCCGAGATGACTATTTCGTTATTTATTCACTTATTTATTCATTGATAAAGTGTTTACTTAGCTCGGTGCAGATGTAACATCTCATTTACAGCGTGGCCTCGGGGCATAGAAACAATTGGCAACAAAAGAGTAACTCCGGAGAATTAGAGAAAAACACACACGCAACACCGCTGCGAGTCGGGGTGGGTGGAGAGCGCGCCAGGCGCGGGCTGCAGCAGAGCTGGGAGACCGACGCGACCGAAGCAGGACGGTGCGGAGGCCTCAGGAGAGGCGGGAGCGGTCGGCCCCGGGAGAGGTGCGCGTGGGGGCCGCGATGCGACACTGGGGGCCGGCAGGGCCTCTCCGGAGCGGCGTTCGGCCCCCGCGCCCGGCGGGACCTCCCCGAGACTCGGAGACCGCAGGCCTCGCAAGCGTGGACCGCCCGCGTCCCCTGCGCGCAGAGAGGCGACCCCCGGAGGGCGCGCGCCTCCCTCCCCGCCCCTCGCGTTCCAGACCGCGGCCTCTGTCCGCTCGATCCTGGGGGCGGACGGACCTCGGACCCGCTGCCTCGCCCCACGCTCGGGCCACCTGACTCCCTCCCCCCGCTCCTGTTCTCCGCGGAGTGACCACAGCTCCCGGCACCGGGGAACAGATCCCGCAACACTAGGGCGCACACGAGGCAGGTGGGGACGGAGACCCAGACGCTCCGGGTGCTCGGGATGGGGTGCGGAGGGGTAGAAAGGGGCGGCAGGGCGGACAGGCCAGGACCCCAGAGCGCGTGGGGCGCCCCCTGCCCCTCCCCGAGCGCGCCGCGAGTCTGTCCTGCGAGTGTCACCCGGGCCTGCAAGGGGTGCGGGTGCCCAGAGGACCCCGCATCCCCCGCCGGGCACCCGACCCCCTCCCGCCAGGCCGCCTGCCCTCCCAGTCCCGCCTCTCCCGGTAGCCCCCTTCCCGCTGGGGACCCCTACCCTCCGCGTCGGGAACTCCGCCCCTCTGTCGCCTGGCCCTCCGCCCCGCCCCTCCGGGCCCCGCCCCGGCCCCGCCCCTCCCCTCCCCGGGGACCCCTCCCCCCCGGGTGGCGGCCGGGGAGCCGAGCCCCGTGCGCAGCCGTCAGGGCGCTGACGGGAGGCAGCTGCGGCTGTGTAACCGGGAGCTGGTTGCCTGGCAACCCGAGGCGGCTCATTACCGCGGCCACAGTGATTAACCAAAAAAGAAAAAAAGGAGAAAAAAAGAGAGAGAGAGAGAAAATGGAAAGAAAAAATAAGGAAGAAAAAAAAAGGGGAAAAGCGGGAATATGAAAGCAAAATATATTTTTTAATTAGCTAATTGGTAATCAACTTCTTTTTAATTATTCACTTAATTTAAAAAGTGTAACTACTACACTGCCCTCACGAAGCTGTTGATCTGCTGGCAGGATGCTCAAAGCCTCCCCTCCCCTGTGCTGCAGGCTGGGAGACGACTTCCCTTCTCCCAGCTCAATCCCAGCAGCCCAGCAGGAGTGATGGACAGCAGCCCCCCAGGACCCCGGACCTTGGCCAGAGAACCCTGGAGACTCTCCCTTCTCCCCTGTGCGTCACTCCCAGCCTCAGTTTCCCCATCTGTCTGGGCCTCAGGAAACTGGCGTGGTAG
Source organism: Hystrix cristata (assembly GCA_004026905.1). Classification (NCBI taxonomy): domain Eukaryota; kingdom Metazoa; phylum Chordata; class Mammalia; order Rodentia; family Hystricidae; genus Hystrix; species Hystrix cristata. The sequence continues at coordinate 67,977 of PVJO010006140.1, forward strand.
TGCCAGAGGTAGCTGTTCACCCCTTGGGCAGGGATTAGCAGAAGATGGTGCCTGGGCCAGTGGCCACAAAAGTGACCACACAGGGCGGTTGAGGGGTCGAGAGTCACAGGAGAGGGAGCATAGGAGCTGTGAGATGTAGCCTGAGAGCTGAGCCATCTTTTAGGGCTAGGAAGGCCAGCAGAGCTCCGGCTAACCAGCCTCACAGGGGCTCTGGCTGGGGAATGCAGCAGGCTTGCCCACCCTACCTTCACCTGCTACCTGGGTGACTCAGTCTCAGTCCTCCCCCTCCTTGGTCCTTCTGCAGCTGCCTCCCCAGAGAGCCACTCCTTCCCTGAGGGTGCTACATCCAGTGATGGCTGCACTGTAGGTGCAAGCCGATCCTGGGCCTCCCTGGACACTCTGCAATCCTCTCAGCTGCGTGGAGGCTGAGAACTCGGTGGACGGAGTACTGGCCGCTAACTTCTCGCTCTGCAGCAGCCTCCTGCACACAAGCCTCCCTCCCAGGTCCTGCTTCCTTGGAAATACAAGCAGAGACAGGGCAAGGTGGCAGGGCCAGTGGGCCAGTGGCCCAGGCCCAGGGATGGTTGCCAGGGGGGTGGACTCAGCCACTGAGCTCACTGATGAATTGGGGGTGGGGTGGAGGGATGACGAGGTCTCAGGACTGTGGACTCAGCAAGGTTCAGGTAGGGAAGGTGAAGTGGTTCTGGCCTCTGTGTCCCCACAGACAGCTCTGATCCTTTCTTCCACCCCTCCTGGCTTCTCTCAGGTCTCTCTTCTCCCTCTGGGATCCTGCCCACTCCCACACTATCAGAGACACCTTTTTAGCCTTTGAGAGGTGAGTACGTGGGCAGGACCGGAAGTCTTATCCCCGTCACCGAACTTGCCTTGCCTTTTCTGTCTGAGGTGTGAGGCCACAGATAATGGATGGGCTGCTGAATGGGAAGGTGCTAGCAAAGACCCCTGGCACAGGACACTGCAGACCGACCGAGGCAGGATAGGTTAGGCCCCAGGCAGGTGGTGCCCCTGTGGCTCTACCACTCCGCGACCCCCTCACTTTCTCCCTGCCACAGTGCTGTATTGGGCCCAGATGAAGCAATCTAAAGTGTGGTTAGACACCCGCTGCATTAGGAGGGAAGGGGCAGGTAGTATTAGGGTCTGTTTGATCCCTCATGAAGCCATGGACTGGATGGAAGAAGGGGCCACACCCCCATCATTGTCTTTTGACCTTCTGGGTCACTTTCTACAGGTGTGGTTGGGGTAGGCCAACAGCCCTGGGAAAGCCATCCATGGGAGCTGTCTTGTGAACTGTTGTATTGAGCACTTGGCTGGTTCAGGTGGCAGTCAGTTAGAGGGTCCTGGGGCACACTCTTAGTTGACTGGTTCCCTGCTTCATGTGGTCCTGGCAGCGGCCTGGTGGGGAGGTGGCACCCTGCTTAGTTAAGCAGCGGCTGGCTGAGCAAGGTCACTTTCCTCTTCTTTGGGTTGCAGCCTCAGGCTCCTATGAGTCACTTGGGTGTCCTTACCCTCGGTGCTTGACCCCACAGAGTGCTGCAGGACTTGGGGTGGGACCTCCTTTCTCCGCTCCTGGTGGTCTCTGGGGGCTGCCTTTCTCTGAAAGCTGGAGAGACTGGGCAGGATGGTGTCTGGGGTCTGTCTCTGCCCTGTGGGCTGAAGGATTAGCAGCAGGGCCTGATTCCTTGGGCATGTCAACCTTTCAGACCTGAGTCAGGATTCCTCCTGGGTTGAAGGGGAGGATTTAGAAAGATGATGCATACCATGTGTTGAGTTGCAGCCCCCCAGATTCTTGTGTTGAAGTCCTAACCCCCAGAACCTTGGAGACCTTGGAGACAAGGTCTTTGCAGGGGCGATTAAGCTAAAATGAGGTCTCAGAGGTGGCCCTAATCCAAGCTGACCAGGGTTCTTAAAGGAAGAGGGGATCAGCACACAGAGGTGCAGAGGGACGACCTTCTGTGAGGATAGAGAAGGTGGCAGCCCCAAAGCCAAGGAGGGCCACCTCAGGAAGGACCAGCCCTGTTGCACCTTGACCTTGGACTTCCGGCCTCCAGGAGGGTGAGACTATATGGTCTGTGTTTAAACCACACTGTCTGTAGTATTCGTCGCTGTAGTAGGAGCAGACTGACAGCATATATTACAGCCAGGTGGAGGTGCCCGATGATTGGTGCTACTATGAGTGGTCTCATCTGGGTCCTGGGGGACTTTGGAGTGGAATTTTGTTCCCTTAGTCCCTCTCTAAAGTGTGGGGATAAATGTTTCTCCCAAGTTAGTAAGATCAAGGGTAACCTTAACCTTTTTCCCCTGGTCAAGCAGCCCAGGACAGAGAAGGGGTCCTTCCTATCCCCATCCAGCAGTCAGGCTGTCCCTTGCCCAGTCCCCTGAGTGGAAGGCGGGGGGCTCTGGCTGTGGGAAAGTCAGCAGGCGTGTGTTTCAGATGTGTGTCCCTGGGTGTCTTGGTGGCCTGGAGCTCTCCTGGAAGGCAGGAGGAAAGGCCTGCTGTGGCCTGGGACTTGCTTTCTGAGGAGGGAGCTGGCACAGGGTGAGGATGATGGCAGGACGCTCTCCTCTTTCAGCGGCAGATTTATGTAAATATGGATTACGGAATTTGGCCCTCCCCTGCCCTGAACATAGTGGGCATTAGCTCATTGGTTGGTGGATTTCCTCAGCCTGTCAATAAGCAGAACTTAATTCCCAGGCAAATGTCGACTTATCTTGCAGCGCAGTGGGCTTAACCATTCGCCTCCCTCAGCTTGGAAGGCTGGGAAGAGTGGGAGGGACACGGCCACAGAGATTTCTTGCTGTGTGAGTCTGGGCAAGCCTTTTTCCCTTTCTGAGATTCAGCTTCCCTTTCTGAGAAAGCCCACAGTAAGGAACCTCTCAGGCTGGCCATGGGACAAGCTAGTCAATTAGCAAGTCCCTTCCTGCACCTTTCTACAGCCAGCCCTGTCACCTGGAACGAAGCTCCCTGAAATCTGAAGCAGAACTCTGACCCCAGCCCATTTCTAGTTAAGACATAGGTGACCAGAGACAGGCCATGTGTGGTTTGAAACTCAGGTGTGTGTCTGGCCAGTCCATATCCTCAGAGATCTTGGAACTTCACCAGCGGTTGCCCCAAGGGTGGGTGTCCTTGGATTGTGCAGAGGTGACCGTGACAGAGCACCAGTTCAGGAGCTTGCTCAGGGGGCCCCGGGTGGCCAGACCAGGCCAGCAGGCCACCTCTGACCAAGGGAGCCTGGGTGCTGGCTGGGCATGTGTGGGACTCAACTCCTGTTTGTGAAGTGGCTCTTTCCCCGTGGGCCTCTGCGGCCTGCAGGTCCTTCCAGAGGAGATGACCTCTTGCCCTTGGCTCCTGTCTTCTCCATTGATCCCCTTCTCCCTCTGGTCTCAAAGCTTCAAGAACCGCAAAATTAGTTCTAGAGAAAAAAAATCACCCCTCATTTCATTGCTAATCCCCTAACTCCCTTAATTAAGTCAATGGTAGGCTAAATTGCTCTAAACATCTTTTGGGGGATTATATATTTTAATCATCATTATCCAATGATATTTGATTATATAGTCATCATATAATCGAGAGTAAAAATTATAATCCAAAAAAGGGGCATTTAATAACACTTTAAACGACTGGGTATTTGATAAAGGGCATTAGAGGATTAGGTGCCAGTTGAAAGACTGGATGGAGCTGCCCAGTCAAGGACTCGAGCTAGCATTTTACTTAAAAATAAAAGCATGCTTTGAGGGAAAGGAAGAAAGGCAGCGCATCTCCCCCGCCACCTACCCCTTGAGTAACAAGGTGTCCTATTTGAACAACTGTTTTGGAAGTGATTGTATAAATGTCATCAGGTTTGGCGTTGGACAGTGTCACGGAGCCTGTGAATGGCTGGTGAGACGTAGACTCAGAGGTCATCTGGCTGGCGGATCAGTTTCCCAGGGTGAGCATCCCTGGGGTGAGGGCCGGTGCCCATCTCCTGGAGGAGAACTCGAGGTCCCAGGACTCCCGGGCACCCTGTGGTTTTGCTGCCCTGGTCCAGGACCAGGCCTCTGCTGCCTGGGTGCTCCTCTATATCCCGTTCTGTGCTGCGCACCCTTGACCCCTTGACCTCTCCCACCAGATGCTGCCCGGTGCTCCAGACCCTCCCCCTGCAGTACCTGCTTCTCACACCATTCCCAGAGCCGTCCTGCATGTGGGAGGAGGGACCCCCAGGAGGCCCCAAGCCAGCCACCCCTCCACGCCTCCTTCCTGTGGTGTCTACGAGGCCCCCCTATTGATGTCTGCTGAAATCATTTGAGGCGAAGTTACAGCACAAACGTTAGAGCCACTTTTCAGAGCAAAACATCTGTCATTTAGCACTATGACGCTACGGGGACGGCACTTTAGAACAATCTTGTTGCATTTAATTTATTTTCTTCTGAATACTGCAGAGAGAAGGGCAAACTCCTAGGTGCTCTGTGTGGACAATTCAGAAGCCCAACCCCCAGCAGGACACACTAGTTCTCAAGCAACCCTCTGGGCCCTTAGCAGCACAGATTGATTTATTCCTCTTCAGACCGACCAGGGGGCCCGTGGGAACACCGCTCGACCCCCTTCCCAACAAAGCCCGGGACAAAGGAGGCTGTGTGTGGGGCGAGTGGGCTGGAAAGCCAGTGTGGGGTGGATAGAGGGAGCTTCCTCCTCCCAGCACCCAGAGCCTCTTCCCAGGTGTCTCTTCCCTCCCAGAAGCAATGGTGAAGCCAGCCTTAGGGATGGAACCTCATAAAGGTCTCCCCCAGACCTCCTGACCTCCGACCTGGGAGCAGCCCTGAGAGGCTGAAAGAGGTTCCCCGTATCACACAGGAGGATGCAAGAGCTCAGACAGGTTCATACACTTGCCTGAAGACACACAGCTGGGTGGCGGCTGAGCGGGGACTCAAAAGCAGAAGTGAGAGATCCTAGAGCCAGAACCCTCCCCAAGGAGGGGCTTTGGGATCCTGCACCAGGGGAGACTGTGGGAATGTTGGAAGTGGCCCTGGGGGCCACAAACCTTGGGGCCGAGAGTACCCCCTCCCTGCTCCTCTATCTTCCTGCTGGCTCCTGCAGAGCAGCAAGCTCCTTCCTCATTGCCTGGGAGACCCCAGCCAGCCTCAGGACCTCTGTCCCAAGGACTGTGTTGCAGAGAGAGACCGGCCTTCTTCACATCTGGTGTCCGACGCCAGTCACCAAGGAGCATGCATTGGTGCCCTCCCCACCCCCTCCCCTGGCTCGAGAAGCACTTGAAAAACTCATCTGAGCAGCTGCAGGGCTTGCTAAGATAGTCCCAGGTCCTGGCAGCAGTGGTGGGACTGGAGAGCTATGGGGCCCTGGAGTTGGCCTGCGACAGGGCACCCTCACCATCTGGGCTGGGGAGGAGGGGCTTACTGGGGGTGAGAGTGCAGGGCTGACTCCAGGCTGGGACACAAGGAGTGGGTGAGTGCTTGCGGTCACTGAGCTCCGGCCTCTTAGGGCCCAGCACCCAGTGCCAAGAGAGGGTCTGGGGTGGTGGAAAGGCCACTCTTAGTCCTGGTCCCTCCTGATGTGGTCTCAGGCAAGTCCTAACCCACCAGGAGCTTCGGCTTCCTCTTCTGTGATACGGGGGTACTGATGTCCACCTCGGGGGAGGGGCCACTCTGAGTTCTCTGGGAAGCCCCATCTGTATTCCTCTGAGCTGTATAACACCCTAAGCCTTCTGGGACCTACGGGAGGGACAGAGGTGTGTATCCTCTTATCCTGGACCCCCTGGCCACACCACGAGGCACCACAGCCCCCTGCAGGCCCGGGTGCGGCATTTTTTCCCTGCGATCCCCTAGGGCCACTAAGATAGGCCGGCTCATGCCCTTGACCCAGCTGTGCTCTGCAAACATTGGGGTCTGGAGCTGAAGGCAGGTGTGATGGGGAGAGGCAGGTAGAGCAGGGCAGTGGGATATAGGTGTTAGGTGAGTTCTTGCTCTTCCTGGAGTGACCTTTTCTCCCCTCTGTGGACTTCCGAAGGCTGCAGAGGGGCAGAGGATGGTGCTGAGCCCCAGTGGGCTGGGGCACTGAGGCCCAGCTCCACCCAACCACTGAGCCCAGCTGTCTCCTCTTCTGAAGAGGACAGACTGGGGAGCTGGAGAGAGGGGCCCCGCCCTCCAGGAAGCCTGGCTGCCGACACCCTTGCCAAATCCTGAAGTCACACCCCAGCAGCAGGCAGGTGATGATGTGGGTGCAGCAAGCACACTGGCACATTGGCTAGTTGTTTTCCTCCTGGCCAGTTAGGTTTGATTTGAAGGGCTGTTGTAGCCTGGCTGAGCCGGCCAGGGCCCAGGCGCCTCCCCAGCACTCCATCTCCCATCAAACGGCATGAATAATTTAGTCTCTAATTAAAAGTGAGGTCAAGCGATGAGAAATGGCTGGACGTAGGTGGTACGGTGATGCATTAAATTGCTGGCGGATCAGAGGCAGTAGGTAGGGGGCTCGGGTTCTTATACCACATTTTGGGGCTTCGGCTCATGGTGCCAGCAGCAGATTCAGCCAGGGAGGAGGCCCCAGGTGGGAGGGAGCCCACTCTGCCCCTGGCCCTCTGTTGCCCTGCCCTTGCTCTCTCCCCACGGATGGGCTCCCATCCCTTGGGCCCCACTGGTTCCCAGCCTTTCCAGAACAAACACACAGTGCGTCCTGCCGCAGAACATTCCTCCCCAGTTGCCTGCTTGGCTTGCTCCCTCATTTCACCCAGGTCTCTGCTCAGAGGTCACCTTCCCTGACAGTGCCGACTGCCTGGCCCAAGGCCGTTCACTCTGTGCCCCCCACAGCATCTGGATCTTACTGCGTGTCACTGTTGGGACCCGCTATGGTTTGGGTTTGTGTGTTCAGTTACTTGACGTCTGTCCCCCCAGGTAAAATGGAAGGACAAGGCCGTTCCTTGGGCCCCCCTGGGACAGGACCATGCACGCAGCAGGAGCATAATAGAGGCCGATACCCTGTGCACAGAGCTCCCCCTGTGGGCTAGGAAGGGATAGAGCCAGGCAGAGTTGCGGAGTGCCACCCAGTCCTTGTGCAGCTCACTCAGCTGCGCCCATCATGTGCTTTCTCTCCTTCCCTCCCTGTCCCCGTGAGACCAGGAGAGGGTCCTCGCAGAGTACTCTATCCCTGGCCTGCAAGACATATCCCATGCAGTTTGCTGTCCCTTCCACCTCAAGACCTTGCCACAGAACTGTTCCAGGTGACGGAGCCGACCGTTTATGCTATTGCCAGGGCTGCCTCAGGATGGCCAGCTCTGCCAGTAGGTGCCCACATTCCTGCTGGGTCAAGGCCAATGGCCCACCCATATGGTTTGGCCCCTGTCCCCAGGGAGGCCAGGGAAGGGTGGGGTGCTTGCGGGAGGGCTGGAGGTCCCTGGAGGTTCTGCTCTCTGAGCGCCCCACAGTGCCCGCAGGTCCAGAGCTGCCCCCACTAGCCTCACCAGACCCCCACCCTGGGGCCCTTTTCCATCAAGGCTGAAGCTCTACAGAGGAGAACTAGGGCAAAGAGCCAGTGGAAGCTGGGAGTAATAGCGCTGGCCTGTAATCCCAGCACTCTGGGAGGCTGAGGCAGGAAGACTACATGTTTCAGTTCCATCTGAAGTACTTAGTAAGACTCTGTCTCAAAATAAAAAATGAAAAGGTCTGAGAGTGTAGCAAAAATAAATACATAGCCACTGGACCCTGCCTGGTGGGCACCACCCACACTCCTGCTTTCCACAGGGGGAACCCAAGGCTCACTCAGCCTAACTGACAAGCCCAAGACCCCTCCAAGAGTGGCCAGGGACTTGTTTGGGTCAGGTCTGGCCCTCCCCAGTGAACTGTGAGAATCTTGGCAATGCCAGACCCTCTCTGGGCCTCAGTGACACATTCTGTAAAAGGAGCCTGCAGCTTGGGGCCTGAAATTACCAAAGCTCCCAGCTGCTCTGCCCCCTCACCCCCAGCATCTCAGCCATGTCCCACAGGTTTCCAGAACTCTTCTTTGGATTTTGAGTCCAGGCTGAGCCAGACAGACCTCAGTCCCTCACTGAGGCTACCATTGCTCTGGGGGCTGCCCATAGGCAGGGCCAGAGATGAGAGGAATCTGTTGTAGAATGGCAGATGAAGAGAGCCCAGCCCAGGCCAGCCCACTGCACAGGGAGGGTGCAAGAGAGACCCCAGGAGAGGTTGGACTGCAGCTGAGATTTGAACCTAGAACTTGAACCAGGGCCTCAAGTTTCCCACGCTGCACTCAGCCGCCTGCGTGGGCCAGCTGCTCTGTGGCTTGGTTTGCGTCCTGTTTTGTATTTTCCAAGGAGGAACAGGCGAGGGCGGGGGGTGGGTACCGCTGCTAGCCCTTGGGTAGCAGATTAAAGATGGATATTTTGTTTGTTACAATCAAGACCTCTGATTTCAGTATTATAAATTTTTAAAATATTAATTATATTTTGGAAAGTGTGCCGAGGTGAACGCATTAGCCGCAGCTCCTGCTTAGATGGCAACTCTTCCGTGTTTGGCCCAGATTAGCTGCTGAGGAGGTTGAGCATTTTAATCCACCTTGTTAAGTTATTAAATTTTCTTTATTTACATATGGATCCCACTTTCATTAGCATTGTAACAGGTGCTCATTAACAATTTATCACTGGGAGGCGGGGTAAGACAACAGCTAAAGGAGACATTGCTACAAAGTTTACTCTTAATTACAAGCAAGGCGGCTGGAGGACAACACGAGGTGGCAGCTCTGGCCCATGCTGGGCTCCGGCAGGCCCGAGGCTCCGGAACCACAGTGCCTGTCCTTGCTCTTCTGGGTCCTTGGAGGAGGAGGTAGCCTGGGAGAGGGTCCGGGGCTGGGCAGGGCACTGGGCTTCTGGGCTTCTTGTCTAGAAGTAAGGACCCTGGGTCTCAGACTCGAGTGCCCTGCATCCCTGCTAGGTGATCTGGACAGCAGCCTCATTCCTGCAGCTTCCTGGCCCTTTCTCTGGCACTTGGTACTCCTGGGGGTAGGGTGGTCTGCAGGACCACCTGGGAATGCTGTTCGAGAATGCCATTCATACAGACGGGTTTGTACATGCCCACTGCCCAGGGCCGGAAGGGCAGAGGGGCAGAGCAGGGACTCCTACCCTCCACAGCCCTTCAGAGAGCCCGAAGAAGCAGCTGGGCCTTGGAGGGGGCTCCTCGGTGGGTAACCCTGGGGTTGGGGTGGAGCAGGGTGACCTTCAAGAAGGACTAGGCATCCTCTCTGTCTTCCTGTCCCCCGAGGACCGTCCAGGGAGACCCTGCATGTGAGCAGTGGAAGGGGTGGCCCAGCTTTCCCAAGTGTCCCTTCAAGAACTCTGGCCACGGTGTCATCGGCAGGCCTGTGTGCAGTGGTGCCCAAGTGTCACCACCTTTAAGCACCCAGAATACAGAGGCCTGTGGCCTCCTTTCTCTGTGGCCCTTCTGAGCAGCCAACGGGCCCCCTCCAGCTGCCCGCAGCCACAGCCAAGCACCAAGTTGTGGGTTAATAGGCCAGGACAGCAGGAGGAGATGGTGTAGTCAGGGTGGTCAGCCATGTAGGAGCTCGGGGTAGGTGCAGGGTACAGGGCAGGAGGGCCCCAGGGTTCTACCAGGATGTGGATGCCATGCACAGAAGGTGCCCAGGGGGCTTCTCTCCAAGCTCCCCCTCCCCTCTTGCTGCCTGCATCCCCAACAGGAGCCTACATCCTTAAGGTCCAGGCCTGGGCACTTCACACTGTCCCCTCTACATTCTGTGGGGCCAACATGCCCTCCAGGACTTTCAGTCCCCTGCCCCAGCTCTGTCCAGGAAATTAAGATCCACAGAGGGATCCACACAGTGGCCAAAGTCTGCTAAGAGGAAGTGGCAGAGCCAGGGCTGGATGGGCCCAGGGTCTCCTGGGGCTGGCAGAGTCTACCCTGGTCACCTTTTCTCAGGCAGGGCCTAGCAGGGGAGAGGGGAGGCTGCAGTGGGGATGAGCTCCTGTCTCCTGCCATCCCTGGTCACAGAGGGCACAATAAGGTGGCTATGCCTGGTGCTCAGCCGAAGAGTTGGCTTTTCCCTCGTTGGGGCTGCCTTTGGCACAGGGCCACCATGCCTGCAGCCCAGGTGAGCTGGCCTCTGCTCTCAGACAGATGCCACACATAGGTCTGTGGGTGCCTGTCGCATCTTCCACCACCTGCCCTGCCCTGAGTGAGGGTCCCCGGGCGGCCAGCCTCTCCAGCGACTCCCACCTGGCTCCTGTGAGACGTATTTCCAGGGTGTTTTTCACAGATAGGGCTTTTAATATTCATCGCGGCACTGACAATTTTTCCTGCCTTGTTACCGAGAACCGGTGACGGTTTTTCATTGTATCTTTGGACAGTTGGTTTATTCGGAGCTACTTAAAGGCTCAAAAGTGATTCTCTTTTATAATTTGAGAAGTTTCATGGGCGAACATCAAAGTGATTGGCCGGGTCCCTTTTCCACAGCATCCCTTCTCCCTCCCCCGACTTCTCTACCTGCCACTTTGCTCAGTCCTCTGCCAGCATTGCCGGACCCCTGAGCCTTCTGGGCAGCTCAGGCCTTGGATTGGCTTTGTCCTGGGGGATGGGGTGATGCCCAAAGTCTGGGAAGGGGATGATCATCTGCCTGAGGGGCTCAGTGGAGGCTCCGCCCTGCAAGGTGCATCCGGGATCTCAGTTTTCTCACTTGTAAAATGGGTATTTTGAGGCAGAGCAGGAGCATAAACTCACATGGCCACAGGGATTTTGTGGAACGGTGGGATTGGCTACACATGTGAGCGGAAGAGAGCTCCATGCACATGACGCACTGTACTGTGTGCCAGGGCTGGGGAGACAGTGTGAACAAGAGAGGTGAAATGTCCATCTTGGTGGGTCACATTTTCAGACCATGATGCCTTGGTGACAAAGAGCAACAGGATCTGGGGCATCCAGGCAATGTGGAAATTGGCCACCCACTGGGCCCTGCCCTCTGCTGGGGGCCAGCCCTGCCCTGCCCCAGGTAGCCCAAGGCCGCCACCCCTCAGGGAAGCAGCAGCATAAGGGGCGTCCCTTGGGTTTCCTAGAGTTGCCAAGAGTGGGCCCAGCCTGGCTCCTGGCTCCAGTTACCAGATATCTGGAATTGGGAAGAAGAACCGAAATCCAGATTAGCGTGTGGAACCTCCTGATTTCCAAACGTTGGCAATGATTTTTAAAATGTTAAAAATACCACGTAGCTGGCTGCACAACACTGTGAAGAGCTTAGTGCCAGTGGTACACTGAAAAATGGTTAACAGAGTAAAGTCTATGCATATATATTTTATGACGATTAAAAGAAATACTTCCTAGCAAATACCTGTTGGGTAGATTGAGCCTGCAAGGCTACCTCTGGTCCAGACTGAGAAACTGTCATGTTTCCCGCACTTGGGCACCAGTTCCCATCCCCTGGATATCATTAGCCATAGATTTGTTTGACGAGACGGGACCTACCGCCGTCACTGGCCCACTGGATCGCCAGGTGTTGATTTCTGCCTGGAGAACCTGGGTACTGGTATCAGGGTGGGGAGGGGGCTGTGACCCGTGTCCGTGTCCCCTCCCAGCTCATATCCACATCATTGCCTCCCCCAAATCCCCAGTATCCACCACGGCTGCAACCACCTTGCTGCTTCCAGAGCTTGTGTGCGCCTCACTCCTCCTTAGCCACTGCCACCGTGCTATTTTATAGTGTTTGCACTTTCAACTATCACAAGATAAATGGGCACAATTATCCTGTTCCCAGCCCAGGAACATGTGGCCTGGCATATGTGGGGCCAGTCTCAGCAGAAATCCAGGAGTGCCTCCCCAGACAGCGGTCCCGCACCCACCGCCCGGGTTCCCTGGAACGGCACCCCCTGTTTGTGCAGACAGCTGGCGGATCGTCAGATGGCATTACAATATTTTTACTTATAATAGAGAAAGCAATAAAAACACACATTTAGGTAGCATATTGCTGTTCTAAAGGGGCCGGGAAACCTAGGGAGAACAGGGTTTGTGGAAATCCAGCTCACGTTAAGCATACTTGGAGGGCTGTGGGCTGGCAGCCAGGCTCCTGCTTAGAGTTGGTGTCCCCACCTGTGGAGTGGGGTCACACACCTCTGGTTCTTCTGGGGTTGTTTGGTGGGAAGGCAGAGAGACCCCATAGAGAAGCCTGGTGAGAGCTGGGGGCCTTGCCCCTGGAAAGTGACAGGCACATGACACCTAGTGACAACTTCAGGGAGTCCTTGGGGTCTGGATCAGATGTAGTTGAGAATGTGGGGATGATGGTAAACACTAGACCTGTCCCCTGTCCCTGTGGAGCAGACTGAATGTCCCAAGAACAGGGAAGTGCCTGGAGTCCCATAAACAGCTGGTAGCACGGCCACCATTCCTGTCACCTGTTTCTTAGAGGCCCAGGATCCAGACCCACGCTGCCCCCAATGGGAGAGTCTTCCCCGAGGCTTCCCCACCAGGAGCTCCCTGGCCACCTGTCCTTGTGCTATGGAGGGACCCGGGGAGGTCCTTGTCCTCTGCTGTGGTCGCCGTGAGGACCAGGGTTCAAGTTCTCTTCCCACGGAGGGTGAAAGGAGACCCCGACCTGACCCTGCCTGCTCAGCCCTGAGGATGAGGGGGAGGCAGAGGACTCCGGGGCCCCAATGCAGATGAAGAACTGAGCCTTGGGTAGGCTGAGTCAGCTCAACTTTGCAGGTGACTCCGGGCCTCTGGGCAGGTGCCACTGGCTCGTTACTCAGCAGCCTGGGATAGAGCAGGCAGCAGACACCATCTGGTTTTCCTGGGCAGTTCTAAGTCCCGTGCTGAACAGCACCATATGAGAAATAAGCTCTGTAGAGGGACAAGAGAAAAGGAACTGCTTTATCCAGGTTTGTCAGAAAAGACCTCTCAGAAAACCAGGCCTGGTATCGCCCACCTGTAATCTAGCACTCTTGAAGGCTGAGGCAGGAGCATTGCAAATTGGATTTGAGCCCGGACAGTTTAGTGACTTCATGAGACCCTGTCTCAAAATAAAAAGGGCTGGGATAAAAGGAACAAAAAAAGCAAAAAAGGACCTCTCAGAGGCGGTGACACCTAAATTATAGGAGAGTGCTAAGAGAAGCCTTCTCAGCAGGGAGCAGTAGGTGCAAGAGCCCTGTGGCTCAGCTGACCTGAATGTCCAGCCACAGCAGGCGGCCAGGTGCCAGAGGGGACCATGGTCAGAGGGAGGTGGGCAATTGCACAGGGTTAGGGGAGGGACAGGCTATGTAGGGCTGAAGGGGAAATATTGTTTATATTAGGGGGAAACAGACTGAGGGTAGGAGGACAGGTACAGGAGATGCTGGTGGGGGATTTTTTGCAGGGGCAGTTTGTACAAGGCCCAAGGTTCTCAGCATGCTGAGGTTGGGCAGGAGCCTGTGGAGATGGGCCTGGGACCCAGCCATGGCCACCCCTCTCGTGGGGCCCAGACACTCCCATGTACACGTCCCTCTGGGCCTTGTTTATCCATGTCGGGCAGGGCCAGGGTCTCACGAATCTTTGTCCCCAGGGCCCCACCCACCATTGCAGCCCTGTCTTGAGGTTGGATCAAGGTGGCCTGGGCCACCATGTGCATCAGGCCTAAGGGCCTCTCTGCCCCATCAGTGGCTGTCCCCTTGCCAGGCTGGGTTACAGATATACGCTTCTCTCCTCCAGGCCCTGGAGCTCAAGGTCGTGAGCTGGGTGGGGTCAGCCTCCCACTCTGCTCTGTGCTCACCATGAGGACTGAGGTCAGTCGGGCTGCAAATGACCTCACCTGGCCACACTTGCTGTCACAGCATGAGCAGGGGCTGGAGGACGGCGCCAGTGTCTAGCCCCAGGGGAGGCCTGTACTCAGCCCATCAGGGACCCGCTGGGGCAGCAGATCACTGTCAGCCTGGTCGGTACCAGCCAGGGGACTTCCTGCCCACCTGGGGATCACAGAGGAGGAGCTGCCCAATGTTGAGAAACATAGAAGCCCCCTCGGTAGCTGCCTGCTGGGGAGCCTCCAAAGGAAGAGCGGGGCACCGAGAACATGGCCTGGACCTTTCCATTTGGGGTTCTCTGGGTCCTACAGACCAGAAATGGCTCAAGCCCCCCACTCCAGGACGGAGCAGCGTGAGCCACAGGGCCAGCTCCAGGGGTGAGTGGGGATGCACAGCCACACCATGTCAACAGGCAGCTGGAGCTGGCCCTGGCCAAGTCAGCAAGTTCACCTGTCCCAAGAGGAGAATGGGGCTCAGGGGAGGCTCGGGCCTGAGACCACAGGGCCCGCCAAGCCCGACTCTCCTCCCTCTGGCTGCCTCTACCTCCCTGTTGGGGGTACAGGGCTGTGGCAGCCAGGCCCGGCTCCTCCTTTCCTCTTAGAGGAACTGGGAGCAGGACAAGGTGGCCCTGCCCTCAAGCCACATTTGTGCAAGCGGAAGACATCTGGCTGTCAGGGCCTGAGAAGCTGGGCAACTTCTGGGGCTTTGCAGAAGTTTCAGAAGGACAGAAGGCCACAGGGCCCTCAGGAAACACCTGCCTGAGTCACAGAGGGGGACACGGAGGAGGCCGGGAGAAGGGAAGGCACGGTCCCTGGGCCTCGCCCCCACCCCCCAGAGGGCCTCCTGGAGTTGCGGCAGGAGATGGGGCCTCTGAAGTCTCCGGACACAGAGAGTCCCCTCTGGCCGCTCCAGCCCTCCCTGTTGCCTTGAGGGACTCGGGTCTGGTGTGGCGGGGCTGTTTGATTGTGTGGATGGGAGATGATTTTCAAGGTGAAATTTCTAGTCCAGTTGAGTCACTTTCGTTCAAGGCGACGCGCAAAATGTCATCCCCGCCCCATTCCGCGTGCAACGTGCCGCTCTCCCGTCGCATTTAAATTTACTCTACTTTCCCTCCCTGACACCTGTTTAAATCAATATCTTCCTCTCCAGGTCGCGGGGAGAATGTGCCCGGCTCTCCACACAGCGCTTCTCAAATCCACTAAAATCAACACAATAATTGAAATATTTTCAAGCTGATTACACCGCAGCCCGAGGCTAGCCTGGTTGCTAAGGGTGAGCTCCGCGGTTGCTAGGGGGAGTAAATCATCTTGCATTATTTGATTTTTGTTATAGATATGAAACCGCTACTCCCGCGATTAAATGTCTCTCAGCCTAACACCTATGGGACCTGGGGAGAGAGGAGAGAGGGGCTCCAACCTTGACCCTGTCAAATAAATATCTCTAACTTTTTCTGTCCTCAGGCTTCCCAGCCAAACCTGTCTGTGGGTTTTTTTTTTTTTTTTCCCTTCCCTTAACCTGACTTTAAATAACAAAGCTATGGGGACAGGGAGATGAAGGGAGGGAAAGCTCTCTCTTCTAGGAACTGGCTCACTGTTTGGAAATCTCTGCCACCATCCCAGGCCAAGTGTGATGGTACAGGTTGGTGGTATCAGCAACCCTCAGACTCGGGCCACCAGGCCCCGTCCTCTCCTGCCCCTGCTTCAGGGCTTCCCAGAGGGTGGGGTGCCAGGATTTGTCTGGCTACTCCTGACCTCCTCCTCACTCCACAAGTTCGACCCACACCACAGCTTTGGCTGACCAGTCACCCTGACGAGGGCCTGTGCATCCGGGGTTCCCAAGTCCCAGCACAGAGGAACCAGAAGGGACAGCACACGCTCTCCAGGAAGAGCCAGACAGAGGCCCAGAGGGGTTGAGGGCCTGCCCAGTCCCGCAGGCTGGTACCCAGAGCCAGTCTCTGGCTCTCCCAGCGTGGCCGGCCCTCCAGCACTCCCCAGCCGTGATGCCAAGCAGGGTCCCCGGCCAGCGCCTGGGAGGAGTGGGTGTCCCGCCAGACAGGGCTGAGGCCGGTGAGCTGTGAGCACTGCTGTGTGGAGCTGGCTGTCTGGCGGCAGGTGGGCAGGCAAGGCCACCCAGTGGGACCCAGCCAGCTGTTCCCGTGAATGAATCTAAGTAAATTAACAAACACACACAAACCTGTCACTTGCATCATTCTCAATGACTCTAAGTGCTGGCTGGGTGGAGCCCCCCAAGAGCTGGGAGGCTATATGTGTCTCTTGCTTCTTCGGAGCAACCCCAGGCCTGCCCGGAGACCCCAGACCCTTGTCCCTCAAACCTGTCATTGGGATCTCTGACTTGGGCCCATACTGGTCTATGTTGGGGGCTGAGGCCTTGCCTAGCCCAGGTCCCCAGGGTAGTGTCCAGGCTGCATGTCATGGCTTCAGGCCCCCTGCTATTGGTGTCCCCAACCCCAGGGTCCTCCCCAGTGGTCTCCTGCACACCCTGTTCAGTGGGTCAGTTTTGGTTCAGCTGTTCAGGTACCCACATTCTCTGGGCACCAGCTCACATGCTGGGTAATGATACCACCTCACCTGTGTGCCCAGGATGCGGCAGGAAGCTTTGCCCAGCTCCTCACCTGTGGCCGGATGTCTCTTGCCCGGGTGACACTTACCCTGGGGAGGCTCAGGGTGCAGCAGGGACCCCTCACCTATTAGGGGCCTGCAGTGCACCTTCCCAGCTGCCCTCAGAGAACCAGGCACATGGGCTGCTCCCAAGTATTGATGAGGAAACTGAGGGTCGCAGATGTTTGATCACCTGCCCAGGGGTGGCTCTAGGCTGAGGGGGCCTGAGGTGAGCATGGGGGATTAGGAGTGAGGAGAGGCTGGTGGTTTGTGCATCGTAGCTGTGGAATGGGT
Organism: Hystrix cristata; assembly: GCA_004026905.1. Lineage (NCBI taxonomy): Eukaryota > Metazoa > Chordata > Mammalia > Rodentia > Hystricidae > Hystrix > Hystrix cristata. The sequence continues at coordinate 84,652 of PVJO010006140.1, forward strand.
GCAGACACCCCAGAGCCCATCCTGTCCCTGTGTGGGTGGAAATCTCAGGAGAGTGCTGCTGAGGGCTAGGCCCCAGGCCCAGGAAGGGGCAGTGAGGAGGGCCCCCTGGCCACACCCACTGGATGACCCCCAGGCCTCCCTGGTTAGTTTGTCAGAGCACCAACCACATGTGAGTGTGGGTTACACACATTCCTCTCTGACTATAAATTGCCCATTGAGCTGGGCATGGTGGCACCTGACTGTAATCCCAGCCCTCTGGGAGGCTGAGGCAGGAGGACTGAAAGCCTGAGGAGACACTTGCTGACTTAGAGAGACTCTGTCTCAAAAATATTTTTTAAATAGAGGAGTACTGGGTATGCAGCTCAGTGCAAAGGCCCTGGATTTAATTCCTGGTACTGAAAAAAAAAATGCCCATTTAGAAATATCTGGAAAATATAGAAAACCACAGAGAAAAAAATCTCAGAAAACCATGTGGAGTTGAGTCAAGCCTAGAATAATCCAAAATGGTGAAACCACCTTTTCTGAGGCCTTGGTGGGGGTGACCTGGAGCAGAATGGGCCTGCTGGACATCAAATTGTGGAGATCTGCCCCAGCGGCTTAGGGCGGGAGCTGTAGCCCCTCACCATGTCCAGCTGAGCTGGGTCTGCCTGCCCCCTTGCTTCAAGCCCATCAGGTCCAGGAGTCCTGGAGGGGCAGCTGCAATGTGAACCTGGGCTTCTTCTCATCTACACCTGGACAGTGGTTTCCTCCTGCCTGGGGGTCAGGAGGGAAAGATCACGCTGGGCACTCTCCTCCCACCCCAGCCCAGCCTAAGGTCACCTTTCTGGGAAGTGCAGGACTCCAGCTCCTGGCCCTGAGGAGGAGCCCTGTCCCTAGACCGAGGCCCCTGTGACAGTCACTCTGGATGCCCTTCGGGTGGACTGGGTGGGGCTGGTTCTGGGTCAGATTTATCGGGGCACCTGTGGCTCGCTGGCTGGGGAGCATGATTGTGTGTGCCCTGAGCTCTGGATGTACCTTAAGGTACATCTAAGACATTCACTTCTGCAGACGTGGGCCAATCAACCCAGGGAGACCTTCCTGGACCAGGCCCAGTGTGTGGATTAGCAGTAACCAAGCACATGGGGCCTGGCCTGCGAAGGGTCAGGACAAGCCAACAGGAGGCCCCGGGCTGAGGTCCGAATGGCTTTGTCCCTGAGTGCCTGAGGGTCATTCATAGTAGTTGTATTGGGCCGGGCAATGGGCACTGCTAGTAGACTCTGGTAGCTAGGGACCGTCTAGGAAACCTGTCCCCTCACCCAGGCCCGGGCTGCCCCTGCCTCTCTGCCCACCTTGGGTCAGCTGGCATCTACCTTCCAGGCTGGACGGACGATCCAGGTCCTCACCCGGTGCCCTCCAGCCTGCTGCCAACTCGCACAGACATGGTTTTCCAGACATGGTTGTCCAGGGACCCCGGCTTCGGCCTTGGCCAATCCCGTCCCAGGGCTGTGGGGGCTCCGGGCCTTGAGAGCTCTCTCCGAGGGACCCGGGAAGGCGCTGGAGCCCCGTCCTGTTTACCAGGCGGCCACTTCCTACACGCAGGGCTGGCCGCTGGGACCCTCCGTGGCCATTCAGCGAAGCCATCTGCCGCCAGAGCCGTGAGTCTCTGGGCAGAAGCTGCGGTGACAAGCTCCAGCGATGTCAGTGCAGTTATCAACAGAACACAACATCTGCCCGCCTGACACCAACAATGGTGGGCCATTTAGTCACCCCCCTCCCCAGCTGCAGACAACAGCTCCCTGTATTATATTTTCTCACTCAATTAGCACCACCGTCCTGCTGAAATGGAGGCCAATTTACCTATAATGACATCATTGTTAGGGAAGTGGCCAGGCTGGGCTGTCACCGGGCTGTGGAGACAGGTCCGTCTCTCTCCACTAACCCTGACAGGGAAGGGACCGGCCGGGGCGGGAAGGGAAGGGGCGCCCAGGCGGCCTATCGGCGGCCACCCCGTCACCTCCGACCACAGACATTGTTTCCGACAGTTCTCAGGAGCAGTGTGGCGGAAAATTGAGTCCAGATTCATTAGGTTTTTCAGTGTGCCGCTCAAGTCAGTTAAATTGATACATTTCCTAACGAAATTGAAGTGCTTTGTGCTGCCAGCGGAAAGCCGGGTGACCCGCCTCGGCCCGCTGAGCAGCCGAACGAGCTGACGGATCCATTAGGCCGCTCCCAGCCCCGGCCCTTCTCCCTCCATTCCTGGCCAACGCTGTAAATCTCCGCCAATTTCAGGCCTAATCATCATTATAAACCTGCCTCCGCGCTCCTCCGTGCTGCCCCCGCACCACACTCACAAACAGCCCCTGGCCAGCTAAGCACCCGCCTGCAGGGTCAGCATCCCCGAGCTCACGGCTGGGCCTGGGCACTCAGACCCCAGGGCGGCGGGGCTCTGGGCGGAAGGAGGGCCAGACCGAGAGGCTCTGGCTGGGCTCCCCAGGGGACTGTGTGCCCACTGGACAGACGGGTAACTGAGGGCAGGAGGGGGACGAGCTGCGGACGCGCATGCAGGATGCGGGGTTGCAAGGACCCCTGGAGACTCTGGTTTGCAGCTGGCCACTATCTTTTAGTGAAAGCGCACAGGGAAGCCCGGGGGACATTGTGATTAGAATTTGCATGTTACCCCAGGGAGCCACCCCCAGACGGAGGGACAGAACATCCCAGCACCCCAAAGCCTGCTCCTGCCCTCTTCTATCAGCATGCCCAACAGGGTAACTGCTCAGTCAAACAGGCATCAGCCGGTCTTTTTTCCCTATGGCTTTGGGGACAGGACCCAGAGACTTGTGCCTGCCAGGTAAGCGCTCCCCACCAAGCTGCAACCCAGCCCTTATCACCTGCGGCAAGCTCCATGTAAGTGGAGCCCACACTGGGTCTCTTCTGGGTCTGCACAGCTTTGCTGAAGGCAGTGTCTGTGAGACTTGTCCACATTATGTGTATCTGTAGCCAGGCCCTTTTCCCTGCTTCGTAGTACTCCACACTGCACTTCTATGGCAGTTCACTTACTCTGTCTCTTGTTCCAGTTGTGAACATTTCTTATATGTGTCTTTTGGTGCCATAGCCACCATTGCTCTTTCTCTTTCTCTCTTTCTCTCTCATCTTTTTTCTTTTTTCCTTTCTTCTTCCTTCCTTTCATATATTTATTTTGCAGTACTGGGGATTGAACTTGGGGCCTTCCCAGCAAGTAACATCCCCAACCCTTTTCTATTTTTTCATACAGAGCCTCACTAAATTGCCAGGTTGGGCTTGAACTTGAGATCCTCCCGCCTCAGGCTCCAAAGTAGTTAGGACTACAGGCATGTGCCACCATGTCTGGCTTACAAGCACCATTTCTTAAATCTTCTGGCACCTGCTTCACCCCTCTTGCTCATGGAACTGCCAAGTGGGCTTGGCCTCTGCAAAGTCGGGTCCTCTTCCCCTCCCACCTCCCCTTCTCCCTGCCCTCCTCTCTCCTCCTGGGAAGACAGAGGACAAAGGGTAACACAGACAGACAGAGCTGGATGGCCTCCATGGTGTGGAACCAGAGTTGGTTTTGCCCCCTCAGCAGATGAACAATAGACATAGATGCAAATGTGCGGGTCTTGTATGCATGCACACACCATCCTGAGGGGCTGGGCTGGGGTGTGTGGGCAGAGCTGATGCATACCTTGGCTGATGGGAAACGGCTGGCTCCCAGCTAGGGAGGGACAGGAGAAGCACCCAGAACATCTTGTCCAGAGAATAAATAGGGAGGCTCAGAAGACATGGGACACATCTAGAGACTTGGGAGTCAGCCTGAAGGGCTCCCACAGGACAATGTGCACATCAAAACTAATAATAGAGCCAGGCATGGTGGCATACTTGTGTAGTCCCAAGAGTCTAGGAGGCTGAGTCAGGAGGATCTCAAGTTCCAACACAGCCTGAGCAACATAGTAACTTAGTGAGACCCTGTCTTAAAATAATAAAAAAGGCTGAGGATTTAGCTCAGTGCAAAGATCCTGAATTCAATGCCCAGCACCACACACACACACACACACACACGCACGCACACGTTGATAATGGAAAGATAGGTGCCAGATAAAATGCCAACCAGAAAGTCCATGGTGATCAAGATAAATGATGAATGAAGAAGTGGGGAGGAGGATTTGGGAGCCCCCGTTTGTCAGCATCACAGGGACAATGATGCAGCTGGAAGTGATGTAGGTGTTAATGTGGGGCCCGTCTGCTGAGGAGTGCAACTGCACACGGTTTCCACCTTTCTCTCAGCAGACACCTGCTCCTATGTATGGGGGAGATGACGCTGACCCCACAGTCAGGACAAGCCCTACGTGGCCCTGCTATGCCGCACAACCCAAAGAAAACACCCTACATCCGGTCACTTCTGCCCACATGCAGGGACTGCTGCAGGACCGTCCAGCAGGGTGAGCGCCAGGAATGTCAGGGAGAGGGGAGACCAGGGGCCAGCCACCAATGTCCCCTTCTGGGTCCTGCCCTGCTCCTGTGGGCCCTAGCTGGGCCCCCTTCCGGGCCTGCTGGGTGGCATCATGACGCTGGCCCTGCCGAGGACGGTCTGAGTGGGGTGTCCTGGCCAGTGTCCTCATGGCCATGCGCAGTCCTGCACCCTCCCCTTCCCTGTGTGCCCCGAGCCTTGCTTCTCGGGGTCCCGAGCCTCAGCTGGCTGAAGCAGAGCTGCAACCCTGGAAGAAGGAGTCTGAAGTCCCGGAGGATGGGAACCGGGGCGAGGTGTCCCCTGTGGGCTGTAGGTGAGTGGGGAGCCCAGAGGGCATCAGGAGCCGTCTCCCAGTGACTGCAGAGCCCCTGAGATGTGGCCGGTGCACAGGGAGACATCAGCGTGAAACCACACCTGCCCCACAGTTCAGTGTGAGAAAGGTGTGGACGGCCTCGTTACTAGTTTTTACGCGGACCACGTGTTCAAATGATTGTATTTGGGAATATGAAGCTAAATAAAACCTGTTACTTCCATCAACGTCACCTGTGTTTACACCTTCACTGCGCCTACTGGAAAATTAGAAGCTGTTCTTGTGGCTCACATTTGGACAGTGCAGCTCCAGAAAGTGCCGAACAGACTCAGGGACACAGGTGGGTCCCATCCTGCCTGCTCCCCCTTCCTGTCTCCAGCCCCCGGCAGGCACTCACCAGTGCCTGTCTCTGGATTTGCCTGTTCTGGACACGTCACATAAATGGAGCCGTACAGTGAGCAGCCCTTGGTGACAACTTCCTTCACAAGCATAGTGTTTTCACGCTTCTGCCACACTGTGGCATGTGCAGAGCTTCGTTCCTTCTTGTAGCTCAGTGATATTCCCTTGCATGGACGGACTACATCCGTGTTTATCTGTCGGTCAGCTGGGGGACGCAGGAGTTACGGTTACAAACATTTGAGGGTACCTGTTTGTACTCCTGTTCTATATGATTCCATTAAAGTTTTAAATATAAAAATAGAACAAGGGAAAACAGAACCGGGACTCAGGCTGGGCTGTAGGAGGGGAGGGGACAGGAGACATGGGTCACAAAAGGCCCGCCTGCCCCAAGGGTGGGGCGCAGGGGCGTGTCCTCAGGGCTGACTCAGCGTTGAGACCCTCACCAGCCTGCAGAGGAGTTTGGTGCTGACCCTGGGTCCTAGGGCCCTAAGCCGCACCCACACACCCACTGCCCAGAGCCTCCAGGAGCTGAATGGGCCTTCTCTGGGCGGAGGGTCCCAGGAGCTGATGGCCAGGGCCTGGGATGAGCCCCCACCCTGCTCCAGCCTCAGTTTCTCTGCTTGTCACACGCCTGGGGCATGGAACAGTGGCCGGGGGCGGGTCCCGCTGGCCTAGAACCACAGGGCTCCATTCTGATCCGCAGAGGGCAGGGAGCCTGCCATGCGACTCCCAGTCCCACCAGCCTGGGGAGGGGGGCAGTGACTACCACACTCTGCCCTGCTAAGCAGGGACTGGGTCTTCTGGGACTTTAGACCTAAAACGGGTCAAGGTCACGGAGCACAGGAAAGGGGTTAGAACACGGTGGGACACACCCTGGGGAGAGGGCGGGTCACCTGGGCTGGGCCTCAGACATGCGGGTCCAGGTGCCTGCGCCAGGTGAGGGGACCCCTTCCCCAGACACCCGACCCTGCAGGGTGTCCAGGGCAGTGGTGCCCAGTGTGGAAGGAGGCGGGGCCAGCGTGGCTGGGTCCTGACTGTAGTGTGGGTCGGGAGGGACCCACGGAGTCTCAGGGGTCCCAGGCCGGCCTGGCTCGAGATGGGCCAGGCGGTGAGTGGGGTGAGCTTGTCCTCTGGAGCGGCAGCAGCTCAGGCAGACCCGACCCGGAGGGGCCATTCATGGGTTCCCTGCCCGCCCCCAGGTGGACACTTGACATGGTGCGGAGACGCCCTGATGGAGATTTATGGTTTTGGCCAGAGAACTTCTCGCTTAGGGTTCCGGTCAGATGGGAGAGAGTGATATTTCCCATTGAAGGGAAGCGCAAAAGCTCTTAACAAATCGATAGCTGCACTAGGTCAATAAACCACAGAGCCTTCGAGGGAGGCGGGATGGCCCCCGGGGTTCTCAGGCTCCCCAAGGATGGGGTCTGGCCAGGAGTGGCCTGATACTTGGGCATGGGGGACTCGTCCTTCGTGCCCTCTGGGAAAGCAGAGACTTCCTACGTGGACTGCGGACAGGGCTGTCATTAGGGCTGTCCTGCGTTTTGGACTCACATCTTGCCTGCAGCTGGGTGTCTCCAGTGCAGCCTCAGCCACCCTTCTGGCCACTGTCACAACCCCTCTGAGGCCCCACACAGCAACGCCTGTCCCCACACCTCCCACCCCAGATGCCAGCTCAGCCCAAACCCTGACACCAGGCCTGTTATGGTTTGTGTCTAGATGTCCCCCCAAAGCCTCATGTGGTAAGAGATAGCTGGATCTAGAGTGTGGGCTGCACTGAGGGCAGGTAGCCTAGATAGATACAGGAAGAAGCTTAACTAGCTGCTTGTTTGCATTGCTGATTTGCATACATTCCTTGCATTTTCCTCACTTTACTTTGCGGCCGGCTGCGAGTCCGCCTCGCCAGCCCCGCCGCCTCGGACCCAGCGGACTATAGACTGAAACCTCTGCAGACTGTGAGCTAATAAACCTTTCT
>PVJO010006141.1:0-91764 GCA_004026905.1 Hystrix cristata
GCATGTGTCCCCTACGGCTGGCGGCTGGAATCTGGCTTTCATCAGTACTAAAGACCCAACCCTCAGGAAGCCCTGCAGTAAGAATCAGGTGTTGGATCCTAGTAGTCATGAACCCTACTTTGTTCTGATGGAAAGGAATTGGTATTTCTTAGGACTGCGTCTTGCTGGAAAATATACCCGATTCAGCCTCAGAAGAAATATATGAGTCCTTCCTCTACAATTAGGAGCTGCAAGATTTGGGGGACATTTCTTAACCTCTGCACACTTCAGTTTTACCATCTGTAAGATGGAGATAATAAAATCTAACCTGGAGTCTTTACAGGGGTTTCTTTGAACATTAAATGGTATGTGGGTGGCTTTTTTTTTTAAAATGGTAAAGCAGAAAATAGCTGTTAACCTAACTATCTTACCTGTCTGTTCATCCAGGGAGAATTTCCCCTCTTCCTCAAGGAAAAGTATTTTTCCAATGTAGCCATTTTCAGGTATTCAGAATACATCTAAAATTCAATCTTAGCTGTCAGCTGGCCAGCAGAGAATCACCGCCAAATATAAAGAGCGCAGGTTATCACACAGCCTTGGGCCCAAAACAGAGCAGATGTATACATAGTCTCTGCCATTCAGCTTGGTGGGGCCATTTGGTTGGACCACCTTTCCTGCCCTTGCCGATTCCAGAGGGATGCAATGACTGCTCCAGATCTATGACAGGGGTAGCCTCCTTCCATCCCTGTGGGGCTGCACCCCTAGGGAACAGAATAAGGGAAGCCTGCACACTCCAGGCAGATGTGATAGAAGAAGAACCCCAGAGAATGGATTGATGTGGCCCATTATTTAGAGACAATAATTCAGGCTACCGCCACCCAGAATTCACAGCCCCATTGACTGGCACTTCGCTTCAAGTCCTGCTACAACCTACTGCTCTCCTGCTCCCCAACACACTGTGCCTTGCTGCCCTCCGACTTGATGATTCTCTTTCCTGAACTGCCTCTCCCTTGCATTTCCTGCCGATTCATTTTATCACTTGCTATGAAATGGCCATCACAAAGCTACTTCTTTCCAGAAGCCTTCCCAGATTACCTCATCCCCCCCTGGCTCTCATCACCCTTTCCCTGCAATTCTCTCAGTATTTGGATGTTTGATTCAGTTACTGAATCAAACCACTCGCCAATGTGAGTGTGGCCAGGGACAAGGATAGTGCTTAAGCAGTGCTTGGGAAAAGCAAGAATCCTTGGGAAGAACAGCTCTGTTCTGTGGGCTTTGCTCCTGGGGGCTTGCTGAAATCAGTCCCGGAGCAGCTGCAGACAAGCAGAGCCAGGTTTAATAGGCAGGGAAAGGAGAAGCTGGTCCCATGGCTCAGGGTTTCTCCCAGGCCCACAGCCCACTAACCTTCTTGGTGGCAAGACATGTGGCGGGGATGAAGGATTAGGGACTATGTGTTGAAAGGGAACAAAATTGCTCCTCTAAAATATAGTTCTAATCCCATCACTCCACACCTCATAAGTCTTCCCTAGCTTCTCATGACACAAAAAAGAAAAGCCACACTCTGCCTTGCACAACTGCTATCTACTGCCATCCCCTCCCCTGGCTTCCTGTTATGCTCCAACAATACCTGCCCGGTCACGGTACCCCAAACACGTAGATGCACCAGGCACTTCCCCTCTCCAGTTCCCCTCCCCAGTTCCTCTGCTGGAACACTTTTTTCTTTTTTCTTTTTTTTTTTTTTTTTTTTTTTTGGCCATCTTCCACCTGCCTGCATGTAGTCCAGGCAGCTGAAGCCAAACCACAAGGCTTTTATCAGATCTCCCCTAGTCAGAATCAAGTTTGGGCTCCTGAAGTTCCTGGAGCATGTTGTTTGTTCTTCTCTTACATTTACAGGGCACAGCAGCCTTCTGTGAGAGTGACTTGTACACTGAGCCACTTCCCTGCTGGCTGGGTAGCTCTAGCCTACAGGGACTGAGGCAGGAGATTAGGGCGCGGCAAAGCAGCTGGGCAAGTGGGTGTGATCCAGACACGCGCAGAACAGCTTCCGAACCCCATGCTTGGTACCAATCAGACAATGCTATCTTTAGTTCTTCTGGCAGAAGATCAAGCAGGTTTTTGACAGCACAGTCTAGGTCTCACGTCAGAATGGAGGTATAAAAAATGGTGGCCTTGGCCACTGCCTTCTTTATTTCTTAGTGGCTTGCTCTACATGCACAGCCTATTTCCTCTCATGCTTTAATTAGCCCACACTGGCTCTGCAGAGCACTCCTTTTCAAAGCACTTCTCCTCTCTTTTCTTACCTTTAATACCTTTAATAAATGTAAAACCTCGCTACTTCATTTACTGTCCAATTCTTTGTTCAGGACACCAAGGATCTGGAAAAACTTTCTAGAAGGAGCCCACAGCTCCCCAGTACCCTGCTAACAGGACTGTCTCCCTTCCTTCCTTGCTTCCACCCAGCCTAACACCTGGCACACAGGAGCAGTCACAGGATCATCATGGAGTCACGCGGCAGGCAGTCAGGAACTCTCTGCCCTTCCCTGCCATTGCCCGACTCTTTCACAACAGCCTCTCTTTCCTGTTCTTCTCCCCAGCCCAGTGTGTGCACCCATGAGCAACAGGTAGGGCCCCTCACCCTCGTGGTAGTTCGGCCAGGCAGGAAGCCAGGGTCTCTTGTTGGAGACCTGCTCCTGCTCTCCTTGGCCTGAGAGTGGGGACAATGGGAAGCTGCTGGAAGAGAGCCCGGAAGGGAACTGTGGTCCGTCTCTATCCCCCACACCCACCTCCTGAAGCGACTTGGCCTCTCCTAGTAGCCTTTGTCTGGGGCTTTGGAGCTATTCGGGACGTACCTTGAGACTGCTGGAGAAAGCGCAATAATCCAATTAAAGCGTCTGACACTCTGGGCTGGTGGCATCTTGGTGCGGGGGAGGTGGGCACATGGGCGCTGTTCAGGTTCCGTCTGTGATGCGTTTTACTGGCTGTCCAAACCTACAGGGAAAATGCTTGCTGTAAGATTCGCAGAGAGAACAGAGAGAACACCAGTGGCCTCTGCTTTCTCCCTGGGGCGCTTTCATAAGAAACTGGCTTCTGGGTAGGGAGGGCAAGACTCTCTTTCTTTCCCCACCTCAAAAGCACTTAGAAGGGTTGAAGGAAGAAAATTTAGAGGGAAAGAGTAAATCAGAGGAGCCAGCAAGGTCTGGAAATTCAAAAATACCTCCCTGGCCAAAGTAAATTTTTCAACACAAGCGACTGAGTCCTCCTTCCTGTTTAGATCCTTTCCCTTTCCATTTTCTCACTTTCTTTCTTTCCTCCTTCGGTTATTGTCACTGTTTCATTTCTGGGAAGCCCAGGGGTCTTCTGGGCCTAAGCAAAGTATAGAAACTGCCCGTAGAAAATAAAAAAGAAAGGACCCATAATCCAATCACTGCCTCTTTCATGGAGTAGATCAAAGCTCGTACCAAAAAGCTTTGGATGAAGCTGAGCAGCCGTCCAACACTGGGGTGCCGCTGCTCCCCAGCTCTTCAAGTGAGTGACCCAGCTTCCCTCCCATCCACGGTTCTGTCTCCTTCACCCACCTTCCCCGGTCATGGCCCCGAGCCCCCCACACCGCCTGCATCGGCCGGCTGATGCCCCAACAGGCTCCCCCACACCCTGCTCCTGGACAGCTTGACTGTGCAATTGCTGGACAAAGTTAAATGCTCTTCCCTTCATTATCAGAAAGACTTTTATTCTGACTGAAGTGAACAATATGAAGAGACACTACAGAGCTCTGGCGGAGGATGAAAAGTCTCTTATACCCACAGAGCGGTACTTCAAAGTGTCCTGTGAAAAGGTTCCACTTTAATTAGGGGGAGGAAATTGCCATGTAACTTAATTAATATCAAAAACTTTTTTATCCTTAAATACAAGAAAGAAAGATGGCTACAGAGAGAGGGGAAAAAGGAACCGATGGAGAGTCTGGCCTGGCACACTCCACACGCGTAGGCAGCATAATGATGAGCCGTGTTTCTAATTACTCTAAGTGTGACTTGGGGTCAGGGAAGAACTCGAAGGCTACGGCAGATTCTTTGCCATGGTGGAGGTCTCCCTCCATCCCCTGCTCTGGCCTTTGTGCAGAACCAAGTGCAGATCTGAGCTAGTTATCTGGATATTTCAGAGGAGAAACACATAAATTTGCTTCGTTTTGGCTAAGAAGTATTCGTGTGTGCAGAGACTAGGTTGGAAGAGTGGATCATCTGCTCCTTTCTGCACTACCTAGTGCCTTTTGGGGGCTGGCTTCCTCCTCCAGAGCCCCCGTCCCTGCTACCACTCCCTACCCGCTTCCATTCAGTGCTCTGAGCAGACTCCCAGGCATTTGCCCGGTTTCTCCCTCTCTCTCCACAATTAAGCTATTCTATCCATTCTACCTCCTGATTATGTCTCAAATCTGTCCTCTTCTCCATTGTTACCACATGATTTATGATAGCTAACTGGTCTTTTTGTTTTCTCTTTTGCCCATTGGAGTCCATTCTTCAGCCAGCAACCCAAGTGATCTTCTACAATACATAAAATCATGCCATTGCTGTGCTCAAAACCCTTAAATGGCTTTCTATCACCCTTAAAAAAAAAACTTTGAGATTCCTTAAGAGAGACTACCAAGACCCTGTATGATTTTGCCCCTGCCGATCTCTCTCATCCTTGCTCTTGACATTAGCCAGAGCATCAGGTCTTTATCATGGGGTTATATTTGGAACATTCTTCCATACATTCTCCACTCACTGGATCTTGACCTGCCTCATTCCTATTCTTCTTTTGAGTCCTGACTTAAATGTTATTTACTTTGGGAAGAATTCTAAGGCAGCTACATTAAATTTCTACATTAAATATTCACATAGAATACACAATTCTTTGAAACCTACACAAGAAATGTGACAAATTAATTGTTTAGCCAAGTACTTGTTTGAGATGTGTCTTCTACCCTGGACTATAATCCCGATAGATACAGGCCATGCCTGTGTGGTCACACCTGTTTGGTGAGCTGCCTACACAGAAATGTTGTTCTGATCCGTATTTGGTCATTTCACACTCATAACAAACCAGTGGGGTGCATCATTTTATTAAACCCACTTTACAGATATAGAATTTAAAGTGCTGAGGTCAGATATTGTCCAAAGTCATATAGGCAGTAGAAGATGGGCAGTCTCACCCGTGAGTCCTGCTTCTCATCACTGTGCTCTGCTCACACAGGAGGAACACAACACACATTTGCTGAAGAAGGAAGGAGCCAGGAGCAAATGGATCTGGAAATAGTCGGAAATGACCAGAAGGTACCAAGCATGAGCAGTGAACCAGCCCTCTTGCCTATGGAGGTGCCCTGTCTTATTCCGTATCGTCTGTCTTCAACACTCCCAGAAAAGACTCAGCCTCGTGATTCTGCTAAGATCCTCTAGAGAAGGCACATGACCTAAGAATGTGTCTTGAGAAAGTGACTTATTCTCAGAGCCCTCTTTCTCTCCACTGTTTGCCCCAACCCAGCTTCTAGCTTGCCTATTTCCTCCTACACGAGTGCATACAATAAACTAATTTTTGGAAGGAAGCACAAAGACAGTCAATATCTTCTGGACACCAATAAAATTATTAACTGGAGATTGTTTACAGTTTCAGCAGTAGATCTCATGGTTGCTTCCCCATTGGGACATATCTTTTCGAAGGTGGGTTTTCTGTGGTTGATGTGACAAGAAGCAAGTGCTACACAAAAATCAACAGGAACCAGTGAGTGAAGGAGCAGTGTCCAAATTCTGGGGAGTTCTGCAGTGCCTGACAGGTACACATAGCCCATTAGAAGTGATTACAATTATTCTAGTCAAGAAATAAATAGTGTCTTTTCTTTTGGTTCATTTATTTATTTTTTGGATTGTTAATAAGTGGTTAGGACATTATCACTCGTAAAGATGTTTGACCTTACATGCTTTAAAAAAAAAAATGGAACTACTGTTCTTTTGGCTGTGGGCACCATGAAAAACTACAGAGACTAAGGAGACTGAGAACCAAAGAAGTGTGGGAAGAAGGCTGTCAAAGGTGTCCGTGACTGAGACAGTGTTCGTTCACTTCTAATGGGCTATGTGTACCTGTCAGGCACTGCAGAACTCCTCAGAATTTGGACACTGCTCTTTCACTCACTGGTTCCTGTTGATTTTTGTGTAGCACTTGCTTCTTGTCACATCAACCACAGAAAACCCACCTTTGAAAAGATATGTCCCAATAGGGAAGAAACCATGAGATCTACTGTTGAAACTGTAAACAATCTCCAGTTAATAATTTTATTGGTGTCCAGACACACTAATAAGGTGGAGGGGGAAAGACAACGTGGGTAGGACATGACTGTCCTCTAGAGTGATGTCATCAGACAGATTACCGTACCATGGCCCAAAGGGAAAGGAGACAAAGCAGGCTGGCCTGGAGCCAAACCCTACCGGCAGCCCAGCCCCAAGACTTCTCCCGGACAGCACAAGCATCCACGGCAGACGGAGCCGTAGGTAGCAACTCAGCCACGAGGCTTGAAGGACAGGTTTGTAATTGACAGTATCTTCATTGCCCTCCAAGAGCAGGGCCTTGAGCCAGAGGTCTCTCCACCACAGCAAGGAAAAGCTTCTTAGCTCCCTGCGCTTCACGCGAGGCCGTCTGTTATCAGCCGCAGGTGGAGCCTCATAGCCTCCCATTCTGGAGTGCTCTGTGGAAACAGGCTTGGCAGGTGGACAAAACGGACAAGATGACAAGTGCTGTTAAGTAGCAGCCCACAGGTGGTGGCACACATGCTGGGGACCCGCCTTCTCTCGGGCTCCCCGCGGTTGCTGCCCCTCACTGAGGCTCCTCAATCCCTGCAGCCTCTGTGGAAACAGAGGGACTGGAGCTCCCCAGCTCTCCCGGGAGTCTCGCGTGGGGAACGACCTGGTAGCCAGGCTCCTGGCTTTTATCAGATGCGTGTCTTCCTTCACTCATTCCCCTACGGGCAACTGCACGCCAGGCACTATTCACCTTTCTCGTGTCCTCTGTCTCAGACTCAGTGGGACGCATCTCTGGGGCCCTGTGCACCCCGGAAAGGAATGAATGAAATGAGGTGAGTGGCACTGAGCTCTTCAGAGGTGCAGGGCCTTCCTCCCAGCACCCCCAGAGGCTGAGGAGTTTATGATTCTAACGTGCAGAAAAGATGTTATCCTCCGAGCTTTCTCTCCTCCCTTTCCAGTCCAGGAGAGCTGGAAGAAAACTGTTCAGACTGTTTAGACTCCCACTCTCTCCTCGCCCCACCCGGAGGGCCCTGGTCGGTCTAGCAGCAGAGGCCTGCGACCGAGATGTGCTTCCTGCCTGCCAGCGCAACCCGGGGGAGGGGAGCAGGCCACGGCTGCTGGCGGCTCCCCTCCGGACACACCCGGCGCCCGCATGCGGGAAGCTGGCAGCTTGGCAGCCCCAGAGAGGACCTGCTACCCATAGCACGACTTGAGCCCCTTTCATGCAAGCCACAGATGTCTGTCATATCGTCATCCCCCCAGCTGTACGACTTACTATAATTTCATACAGTTCTGTAGACAGATATTGAAAAGGCATCTGGAAAAATTGATAGCATATCAAGGCAAAGATTTCATAAAAGTCATTTTTTAAATGTCCAGCCATAGGTACCCGCGCCCGGTCCTTTCAGATGTACATTTGAGTTCCGTGAAGGCCTTTTTCCTGATCTTAGAGCGCCCCCTTTGGGGATGACGCTCGGAGTGCAACCGGCAGGCCCGGCTTCCAGGCCTCCGAGGACCGACGAAGAGTGAAGGCACAGGGAAGGGGCAAGGGAAGGGAACGGGAAGGGCGAAGGCAGGGGTGTCGGTGCTGAGCTCCGGGGAGCATCTTCCAGTGTGAGGAGAACCGTGCTGCAGCTTCGGCACACGCGAGTTCGCGGAATCCCGCCCCACAAGCCGCCAGCCCAGCTTATTAAGGGAAACAGAGAATGTGAGAACCCTCCTTCGAAGGACACAGGGGAGTGGCTGCCAAAGCCACCGCTCTCTCCGGTAACGAAAAACAGGCAATTTGGTTCTAGAAAACCCACACGCAGCTGCTCCCTTCTCATCTCACTCCGCAAAGAATGTTTCCAGCTCTCCGGTGAAATTGCAGTGGGAAGAAACAACTCTGCTCGAAGATGGACACAAGAAGACGCCGGGGCGGGGGCGGCGGCTGGGAAGGAGGGGACACCCGCAGTGACTACAGACAAGGGCAGGTTTCGGGGACATTCCCTTTCCATGTGTGGGCATCAGGTCTTGCTTCCTCTCTATTCGGAGTGACAGTGAACAGGTGCTAAGTGGCACCTGCCAGGGCGTGAGAAGACTCCCAGCGTTGGAATCAGAAACGTTCTCGGGCACAGGAGGACTCGGCCTCAGCAGGGTCCGCACAGTGAAAGAGAACCTGCTTCGGGGTTTGGTCCTCACGTATCCAGGAAGAAGTTACAGGGCCCGTGAGCTACTGCCTGGCATAGTGGTCAGGGGTCTCCACCTCCCCCCGAAAAAGGCAAATAAGGGGCACCCAATAAAGAAGAATTGGCCCACGTAATTATGGAGGCTGAGAATTCCCCCCATCTGCAACCTCAAGCTGGAACCCCGAGGAAAGCTGGTGATATAATCCAGCCCAAACTCAAAGGCCAGGGGCTGGGGTTTAACTCAGGGGTAGAGGGCTTGCCTAGCAGGCACAGGGCCCTGAGTTCGAGCCCCAGCACCAAGACAAAACAAAACAAAACAAAACTCAAAGGCCTGAGAACCGGCAGAGCCAATGGTGGTGTTTTAGTCCAACACAGAAGATAGACATTCCAGTAAAAACAGGTTAGCAAAGAGAATGACTTTTCCCTTCCTCCCCTTTTGTTCTGTTCAAACCCTCGAAGGATTGGTAGCTGCCCACCGACCTCGGGGAGAGTGCTCTACTTTATAGAGTCCATTGATTCAAATGCTTACTTCACCCGTGAATAGACACATCCAGAGGTAAGGAGTAGTTAACTATCTGGGCATCCCATATCCAAGGCAAGCAGACACATAAAATTAACCATCGGATCTGGTAATATCACAAGGAGAAAGCAGAAAGCCAGCCTAAAGTGCACCCAGGATCCTGGAGTGAGGAGCCAATGGCTTTGCTGAATGTTGGAGGCAGGAACATGAAAGAAAGAAAAAGGAAGCTAGTTAGAAGGATCTTCAAGTAAGACCTTTGTCGAGTCAAGGGTAAAGGGAAACTCTTCGCTTGGAGAATCCTAGAGACATGGGGATTTGAGCGGGTTGGAGCCGCACTGATCCAGAGCAAGGGCTGGGAGTGCTCAGGTTGGACAGAGGTGTGAGCTTGGCCTTGAACACAAGGCTCTCTTTCAGAGTCTCCTTCGAAGGAGTCTCAGATGAGAACGGAAGGAATTGTCTACCAGGACGTTTGCTGTGGGGAAAATATGCTTCCCCCTGGGCCTGTGCTTGAGAGGAAGTCTGGCTCCCATTATTGCTTCCTTTGGGGTTGGTGAGCTGAGGGCACCTTTCCTCTCCATCCGTTCCCGTTCCCCTGTCTTCAAATCCTTTCAATCACACACGAATATATTCCACTTCGAATATTGGAGAAGACTCAGAGAGCATTTCCATACATAACCTCCCACCGCCAGATTCAGGAATGTCAAGTGAAGAGTGATAAAATCAAGGTCTGGTTCAATAATGTTGTGAGGAAAAGAGATGAAAGATTATGCGGGTGAGCCTGGAGCCCTGCCTGTACGTCTCAAATACCGGACCCCAGTTTCTGATGACCATCTTCAGAATCCCCTAAGAACAGGGGAATTGGGAAAGTGTACTTGGCCCTTTTAAATGATGAGAACTATGGTCATATGCCTTGTTTCCTTTGTTATCATAGCTACCAGGAAGCTCTAATCAGACTTTGTGTTAACTGTAATAAATGTGTTAATATTAGGGACTATTATATTCCTTAACTCCCTTCTTTTTCAGGTCTGGTTTCTCTCTTCGTTTTCCATTCTCTTACCTCCTCATAGATCTCCTTTCTTTAAGCTGTTCAAGCCATCTTTGGAAAGAGGTAGATAGACAACGAGCTACTTCATGCACATTCATGACCACAGCTGGAAAAACCCCACGAAGGGTCCATTTTCCTGGCAGGAACCCACATTACATCAACACTGTCCTCCCAGCGAAAGGGCAGTCTTCTGTGTCCCTCTTCTGCCTCTTCCCTGCCACCACCCTCACAAGGACAAAGTGTCGAGGGCATTCTTTAATCTCCTCTATTTTAATTGGTGAGAGAAAGTGGTGCCACTCATCAGTGCTGTAAGTCGGATGGATTTAATTAGATCTAATGACCAGATAAATGGAGAACTCTGAATAAAGACCTTTGGGGACCGAACAGTGTGAAGAGGATTATGTTGTTATATTTCCCTGCATTTGTTGCTGTGGCTGAGGCCACGCTGGAGCAGGACACTAATGAGTTGGGCAGGGATGCCGTGGGGAATGGGGGGGTGACAAAGGTCATCCTTGGGGCTACAGTGAAGAAGGCACTCAGAGCCAAGTGTGTGGTGGGGTGTGCACTCGCAAGCATCAGGAGTTTGGGGTCTGCTGACTGAGTGACCCTCACTCAGTTGATTCCACCTCCCAGCTGATCTCTTTCCCGGCCATTCTGTCTCCCTGTGACCCTGACATCTTCCTCACCTTTGAGCAATGCCACAAGCCTGGTCCTAGAATGGGCAGAGCTGTTCACTTGTCAGGCTCCTGGGAGCTGATGCTGAAAACAATCTGTCCCCCTTTGACAAGTCGCCTTTATCTAGTATGAGCAGGATCATTTTGAATATCCTTGTCCTGTCACTTAGGGCTTGGAGTGTCAGAGATTTCTCTCCCCTCAAAGATCATCTGTCAGAGTTAGTGGGGTATTCTAGTCCCAAAAGCCCCGAGGGAAAAGTTCTGGGGGCGGAGGGGGAGTAGAGGGAGGGAATTAAGGAAAGAAGTCAGTCTGCAAATATTCCAGATCTGGCTCATCCCCAACGGGGGTGGATTAATTCTACCCTGGAGAAAGGTCAGTCAAAGTTTCAAGTCTTGAGAGGAAAGAGAGATAACTTTTATGGAGTGTCTACCATATGTCCAGTATTTAGTCAGATACTCATCTATAATATCACTTAATTCTTATAATCTCAGAGCTGGATGCATAATATGTCCTCAATATGCACATGTAAAATGAATGAATAATTGAATTACCCTGAGAGGTATGATGGTCCTTATTGTACAGAGAGAAAGCCAACACTTAGGGAAAATAAACAGAGAAAGCTAAGATTTGAACCTAGGTCTTTCTTTCTAATACCAAATATCAGTCGCTTTCCAATTTGACATGAGTGGGAGATATTGGTCACAACCCTCTGTAGGTCCCCTCCAATTCCTGTTCAAACCAGGCTTGAGTGTATCTCGGTGTCATTAGACCTTTTTTTGCTCCCCTATACAATTGACTGGTTGAGGCGATACTTTGTGAGGAAGGAAGCAGGTGCTGTTTTTACCCCCAGATGTAGTAGAGCTGAGATAGCTTGCGTGGAGATGTGGCCCACCTTTCGACTAACTCCAAAGTCTTGCCTTTGGTGATAGCAGCATGAATGCGATGTTAACTCTATTTGTGTGGCTTTCTGCTCAGGGAAATGAATCTACATATGGGCTATAAGTGCTTCAGGAGTGCCAAGAGTGATGCTTGATTTTGCTGCCTCTAGATTCAGGGTAGAAGCTCAAGCCATTAAGGAGGCATCTCTCTCTGTCTCTCTGTCTCTCTGTCTCTCTGTCTCTCTGTCTCTCTCTCTCTCTCTCTTTCTCACACACATACACACACACATACACGCACATACGATGTTCTTCAACCACTCAGGGAACACAGAGCCACAGGAGGGAGGGGGCAGAAAGGTCTCACTTCACAAATACTAATGGCAATTGATTCCTTCTTCCAACTCTGTAAGATTCTTAAACGTGTAAAAATGAAGCAACCAGGGTCATCATATGAAACTCATCCTCAGAATTACTCACATGAAAGTAAAGTTAGAGACCAAATGATCTGAATTGTCTAAATCCTTCCTTTAGTTGGCCAAGGAAGGAGAGACCTTTGCAGCCTGAATCTGAAAACATACTTATCACTGAGTTCACTTGCTACAGGCCAAGTGATTCCTAAAGTACACGAATCACTCCTCCCTAAAAAACAATTGTTAACTTTCGCTGAGAAATTATTATGTTCCAGCATCTGTGCTGAGGGCTTCATACAAATTATCCCATTGCATTTCCCCACAAAAAACCCTATGAATTTTTATTATCATTTTGCTTATATTATATATGAGAGAATTGAGCCTTAAGAGATTAACGACTTGTTCACAGCCACTTGGCTAGCCCGTAGCAGAAGAACCCAGGTCTGTCTGAGCCACACAATACACCAACCACAGACGTGGTGTGGTCTTGGTGAGATGTCTATGCCTGAGATTTGGTGAAATGTGTGTGCCTGAGAATACTGGGCCGCTAAAAGAGAAGTGATGGATAAGGAAATTCAAGAGAAAAACAACGCAAATTCTTCTACGCTGTGTGCACTGAGCCATGATAAGTACACAGTCTTGGCCTACTCTTGCTCCTCTAAGAAGACAGGAAAGTGATAATCCTTTCTCACTCACCCAATGAGTCCCGTGCTATTCTCTGGAAAAGACCTGGCCTCTACACTCAGTAAGCTCGTGGTCCAGTGAGGAAGACAGACTTATACCTTAATACATGCAGCCATGTAATAAACACTTTGGTGGATGGAAACCATGTGAGAGGAATAGCACCCAATCTGAATGAACTTGAAGTGACAGAAAGAACAAAGGCCTCTGAATCAATTTTTAAAGACAAAACTAGATGTGAGACTTGTTTGTGTGATCTTCAGCCAGGTGAAATTCTTCAAGTGCTACTATAATTTTTTTGCAGGAAAACATTAATACCAATGTAATGATACTACCAACCCTCAAACAATACACAAGGGATTAAATGAGTTAACATAAATGGAAGCATTATTACTCATCCCCATAACGCAAGCTGGAAAACAGAGGGAGGCAAGTATGAAAAGGCATAAAGGAATGCAAATATCTCTGTAACATGGGGTTAAGTAGCAATGTGATACTATAGATGTGCATGCTGCAAGGAAAAGGGTCCTGCACCTACTGGACTTTGAAATCGCCAGCTACTCTTTCACAGAAGAAATTTCTTTATGAGGGACTGAGGATGGAAAAATAGTTCCAGTAATATTCAGGTGTAATTCTTCCAGGGAAGGAGAATAAAAAATTAACTGGTGGCTTCCATTAGATCTCAAAGAAATCAGTCAGCTCACAAGTATCCGCTGAGCACAGCCATGTGCCCAGCACTGTGGTAGTTTCTATGCAGAATTTTAAAGAGCTCAAGAGCTAGTTGGAAAGAAAAGAATAGCATATATTAAATAATTGATTACCAAGCTTTGCAACTGACTTTCGTCATAGTGAGAGATGGAAAAAGTCACTGTAAGCCTGAGCAGTAAAAAAATGTCTTCATAGAGGAAGTGGGGAACTGAGTAAGTCCTTAACGGAAGGCTAAAATTTGGCAAAGCAGAAAGGGGAGATGAGGATGAGAAGAATGAAGTGGAAAGCGGAAAGGGAATGAAGGAAAGGGAAAGAGTGAAGAAGGGAAGAGAGGCAACAAGAAGAGAAGGAAAAGCCCAAAGAGAAGAATGCGTGTTAACAGCAGAGAAAATGGCTGGAATGAACCTGGAGGGGATGAGCTAGAAGGCTCTGGATGTGAAGTCAGCAGACAGCCGAATGAAGCCTGACTATGATCGAAGCTGGGGAATCTGGACTGGACGCTTCTGCCAGTTGGTTCATGACAGGGAGCACCGTGAAAGGGTAGCAGTCCGAAGGGCGACTCAGAGGGAACGAAGGACAGGAATTAGACAGTTCCATTCAGACTCTGTCATCCAAGTCATGCCAAAGACAGCATGCCAGCCAGGAGAAAAAAGACAGGGCTCATCTGAAGGAAAGTTACCAGACTTGGAAGTGAAGGTGGGGAAGAAAGAAGTCGAAGATTTCTAAAAGACTCCAGTAGGCTTGAATCTGGAAAAAGATGGTGCCCCTAAGAGAAAAACTCCTTTGGAATAAGGAAGTATGACGACTTCGAGTTAGGATGTGTTATGCAGAAGGTGACGGCAAGCTCTCAGATGAGCTGGGACAGTGAGGTTGGAACAGCAGGAGTAAGATCGAGGCTGAGGAAGTCCGTGTGAGAGACGTACTGCAGGAGCCTGCCAGCCAATTCTCAGAATATGTGGTTAGAGGGGCACACGAGAAAGGCGAAAGGAAGGACTGCAAGAGTCCTCTCCAGCAGGACGGCCAGAGAGAAATGAGACATGGCAGAAGTCAGAGAAGAAGCAGTCTCAGAAGAGAGGAGAAGAACCCCAGCCACCGGGCAGACTAAAACCAAAGGAGCGAGTGAAAGAATGAGAAGAATGAGCAGGGCTGCACACTGCACACTGCAGAGCTCGAGGTCGGTGGGGGAGAGAACCAAAGTGCAAGGAGATATTTCAGTGTAATTTAAGAGCAAACACCAGCTTGTATGAAAATCAAGATTGGGAAGTCAGACAGTAGAGACATCAGCAAAGACCATAACCTTGAAGGATTTACTAGGAAAAAAGAAAGAGGGGAAATTAGAAGGTATAATATAATCAAACGCAGGCCCTTCTGAGATGTAGAAACTAAAACACACGAAGAGGAAGAGGCCAAACCTGTAACAGACAAAGGAGCTAGAAACATATTGTGGAAGTAAAATCCCAGAGGAGATAGGAGTCCAGAGTTCATGTGAAGCAGTTATCTATAAATAAGAGGAAGGAAACCTCTTTCTTTGAAAATAAAGGAAAAAAGTCCACTTCACAGACATGGCTTTTAAGAGGTGAGAATGAGGGTACTTGAGATGTTCACAATGATAGCTTTAATCTCTCACTGATCTGAAATGGCCACATAGCACGAGGGAAAAAGAAACCTTTGATGGTTTAAGTGGCTGAGATTCTCATAGTGTTATTGCAGCATTACCTAGCCCAACCTGACTGAACACAAGGAGAAAGCTGCCTCCTGAGATTAGGACAGCAGGGAGGAATTCAAGTTTTTAAGAAAAGAAAAGGTGCAAAATAATAACAGTGACAGTATTGGAGTGCTTCACAAAGATTCTTTTCCCCAATATATGTTTTGAAAATTTTCAAACCTATAGAAAAGTTTGGAAACCAATATAATGACCACCCAGAGACTCTTCACCCAGTGCACTAATTGCCAATATTTTGCCACATTATCTCTCTGAATATATATATGACTCTGTGTGTGTGTCTGTATATGTATATATTCTTTTCTTTTTCAAAAGCTCTTTGAAAGTAAGTTACTGACATCACAACACTCCCTGCATATTTCAGCCTATGCCTTCTCCTATACAACTATCATATTGTTACTATACCCAGAAAGTTTAACATTTTTGATCACTTAATTTTATTTATAAATTGTATCTGTTTAAAGCATACAAAACGATGTGTTGATATTCCCACATGTAGTAAAGCAACTGCTGCAGTCCAGCAAATTAACATATCCATGATCTCATAGAGTTAGTTTTTTGTGGTAAAAATACTAAAAATTTACTCTCAGAAAATTTCCAATATGCAATACAATATTATTAACTATAGTCCTCATGCTGCACATTAGATCTTCAGACTTATTCATCCCACGTAACTGTAAGTTTGTACCCAGATTTAATAGTAATGCAATAGTCTTATCTGCTATACAGTCTATATTCAAATTTTACCAGTTAGTCTTTTCTTTCTTTTTTTTTTTTTTTGTTGCTGAGGATCGAACTCAGGGCCTTGTGCTTGCTGGGCATGCACTGTAACCACTGAGCTAAATCTTCAGCCCCTAGTTATTCTTAAATTTCCATCATAGCTATGCCTGATTCCAGCAATGTCACATACTATGTTTGCTACATACATATAAAAAGAAAAGCAGCTCAGTAGCCTAGGCAGAATTTGACACCTGGCTTTTTAGCAAGACAGGCTTGCACTGTGAGGAGAAGGGGTTACCAGATGTAAGGTGCTTAGATGGAGAACACAGACTTTATCTGAGATCAGTGGTAGATGCCTTACAGTGAAAGTGATAATCACGGTGGTGGGAGGAAAATGAATGGAGCATATCATCAAAGTAAAACAACAACATTTAGGTAACAGACCACCAAAGAAAGGAGAAATTAGAAATATGATTTGGCAATATAAAAATTAATGCTAATTAGACTCTTTATACCCTACAAAAATGTTGAATTACCATGCATTAAATAATCAATCATTAAATCTATGTGAAATTAATTTGTTCTAAGTTCTTTACACATATATGCTCAATTTGCATGTGGCATGGTGAACTCCTCCCAACTTTAATTAATTAGAGCTGGCATTGGGGATGGAATATTTATTTATGGACCAGGTGCAATTAAAAAGCAGTGGGCTACACTCACTCTAGAGAATTCTAAGAGGGATTTAAGATATTAGTGCTTGACAGACATAGAATCTCACAGCCAGGTGTGGTCTTAGTGGTCATTTATTTCAATATATCATAGGGAATCTAAATAGCTATAATGTGAGGCTGTGTGTTATTTTCAGTATTTAAAAATAGTTAATGGAAAGGCTACAGTTATTCATGATAAGGCTGTACTGTGTAGATAAAATATCAGTATCATTTTGCCTTTGGCTGAGTTTATATTAATTCTTTATGGTAACACCGATTATCTTCTGCTGACTATATACTTCAATTATCAGTTAAACAGATCTTTGATGAAGATGAAAATAAATTAATTTTACTTTAATCAATGAGTTTATTAGGTAGAAAATACTTTTCAAACAAAGGAAGAGGGCAGAGTTCTGATAGCATTAATACTGTAAGTTCTTAGGATGAAAAGATGAAAAAACACTATTCTGGTCCCAAACCTTCATTTTCTAGAAGAGGAGATTGCCTGAGTGATACAGCCAAGTTCACGCAGTGACTTATTAGAAGCAATTAACAGCAACCCGTCTAGCAAATAAAAGGTTACTTGAGGAATAAATTTTGTGAGCAAAATGTAGAAGATCCCTGGTGACAGCAAGTCTCGAGCAAGAAAGCCATTTAGGAGGCTGGTGTAGCATCCAAGAGAGACGGTGGTGTCCTGATTTCTAGCAGGGGATAGACAGGGAGATAGTAGGAAGCACAGTCCAAAGGCCTCAGTGGGACTGAGGACATGAGAATGACAGGGAAGGGAGGGAAGTATGACAAATAACATTCAGTTTCTGAATGGTGCCATTTACAGAAAAAAGAGAAAGAGCAAGACGGAGGGACAGAGACAGACAGAGACAGAGATGGAACCCAAGACAAACATTAGGAAGTGACTTGACCTCAGGAGACGCAGGAAAGCGATGGCCGTGACCCAAGGTCCTGGATCTTCCTAATGCCAACGACAGAAAGACCTGGGCGTATTCCCGGCCTGGCACTGAGCTGTGCTTCCGCAGTGGGAGGCCTCTGCCGCAGGCAAACGCCAGGGGTCAGTGCAGGCCCAGCTTCTCTGTCTGGAACGCAGAGGTCCCTCCCCGGCAGAGTCTGTTCCTTACCGAGACAATTTAAGAGAACTCTAAACGGCAGATTCGTTTATGATAGAAGCATTTACAAGCACTTGTAATTATGGTGTATGGAAAACAATTATTCCCTCCTAAAATTGCCCTTTTAATTTTCTCTTATTTGTCCCATAGTGAATGTTAAATAAGCCTCACTGCCTCGCAGACTGCCTTGGATATGTACTCTGAAGGTCCTAAGCCTCAGGCTGTGAAACACACACAGCACACCTGTATATATGCACGGCCACACTTGCATGCCCCCCACCACCATGCACACGCTGTATGTGGCATGGAGGAGATCTGACATTAGTGTGAATAGGGCCCCCTCGGAACTCCCCATGCAGGCTCATCCCCCATAGCTCAGAGAGGCTTCAGGAAAAGCCCCTCCACACCCACCCGGAGAACACCTACTTAGCTTTCTCAAGAGCCCCTGCTCTGTGTAACCCCTCCCTCCAGCACCCTCGAGCAGGCCTGTAGCTCCATCTTTTAAGCTACATGTTCTTGAGTAAACATTTGCACCTGTGAAACATCATCTACTTCTTTGTTTTCCTGTCAGTCTTTACCTGCAACATCCCGAGTGCCTTGATGGCAAGGACCTTCCGTGGTGTGTTAGCAGTCTCTAGTACTTGGCCCATGGAAAAGTCTAGAGAATCAGTTTGGGGTTAAATAAGTAAATGATTAAGCATACAGAGCACTGGCTAAGGCACAGGGAGGGACAAGGAGGAAGGTAAAGATAAAGCACAAACGAAGACATTGGATGGAAAATCACAAGACTTCTTGGGCCTCCCTCGGTCCGATGCTCCCTGCAGACATTGTGAGACATGAGAGTGAGCCTGCATTTCACTGAAATGTGGAGCATCCTTTGTACTGCAGGGTGGATGAGACAAATAATAAGAGATTAGTATATGCAGATCTTTATCCTGGCAAGTGTGAAAATAGCTGATTTCTGCTTTCTCTCTCAGGCCACAGCTCAGCATACTACTCTCCTAATGAAAGTCACAGACCGAATGCTTTCCCCAAAATGTTAGTTTGCAAAGAACTTGGTTTCCTTATTTCCAACTTCTACCAAAGACTATGGAAAAGGCAGCAGATATCAGGAGCTGCATTTTCCTCTTTTCAGGAGACCTTTGTGACTATGCACCACCTTTGCAGAAATGTATCCCATTTCAAAGTCTCTGGGGCTTCAGTGAGGATTCAGAGAAGCAGGGCACAGTAGGAATCTCTAATTGTACTTGACAAGAGAGTAAGTGTCCGTGGAGGCAGATTCCGGGACAGATGGGTGGGGATGAGAAGCAAAACAAATCTTCACCATTGGGAGCAATGATATTTAATAAAGTGATTAGGCAGTGACATTAAATGAGTTCTCAGGCCATCTTGGAGTGATTAATGAGGGTGGATGGAGACCGGGATCTATTAGGGGAGGGATAAGGAAGGCTGATCTTTTGATTAAAAAGTTTGTGTTGGGGGGGATTGAAATTTCAGGGAATGGTTATTATTAATTGGTTGTTCTTGATCTTAGAATGGCTTTTATTATTAAATAGTTCTCTCTTTTCAGAGTGGAAGAGTGAGCAGGAGAAAGTAATTCACATGAAGGATAAGAGGAAGATGCAGGTACCAGGAAGCATACTGCGCCTCTATTGGAGTTGGACACTGAGACGATGGCAATCAGTTTGGATTCTTCTCTATACACAAACATTCCTTTTGTCTTGGCTCAAATGTTTAAGATGTGTCTGAAATTGTTTTCCCTCTTAGCTGTCTGTGGATGGAGCTGTCCTGAGAAACCCTGTAGCTTCACATCTATGTCTCCCCACCCGTAACCCTATTCCTTAGTGTTTGGACTGCTGTAATCAGATGTCATATGTACTGGATGGCCGGTAAACAATTAAAACTTATTTCTCACAGTTCTGGAGGCTGAAAAAAACCAAGATCAAGAAATTGGCAGGATTATTTTCTGGTGAAGGTCTGCTTCCCCAAGCCAATGCCTTCTTGTGGTGCTCTCACATGGTAGAAAGGGCCAGCAAGCTCTCTGGGTCTCCTTTGGAAAGGCAGTCATTTGGGCGGGAGGGGACACACACATACTCAGACCACAGTGCTCAGTGCTAATCAGAGAGGTGAAAAGATCTGAATTTTAGAAGCTCTACTGAATAAAAAAAAAAAAAAAAGAAAGAAAGAAAGAAAAGGAAAAATCAAAGGTGTTAAAGGAGAATGGATAGAAGGTTTTGCTAAGCACAGACTCCAGGATCTTAATGAAGCAATGATCCTTTGAAAACCACTTGTGTCAACCACTTTTTTCAGGATATGAGAACTGAAAAAACATTAATTTTTTAGTGTTTTCCAGGACTTTGAATTTCATGGACTGTTTAAAAAAAAAAAACTTGAGAAGTTTAATCTTTTTACACTGGCAAAGAAAACAAATGAAAATAAATTATCTATCACTAATAAAATTACACAAATATGGAGTAGAGAAAGAACATAATTAATAGATTATTGCTCTTTTACAGATTAAACTGATGAAATTCCAAGAGGTGAAGTAAGCTACCCAGGATCACTGAGTTAGTGAATGGTGTTAGGATCCAAGCAGGGATGGATCAGGTTCCTAGGGGTCTGGGATCTCTCAGGGCCTTCAGGAAGAAAAAGAATACAAAGCTAAAAGCACAAAATTAGTTGCAAAGGTGTAGATTGTTAAAAGTTTATGGAAATCAAACAATACAAAATCCAGAAAAATGACGTTTTTATTAATTCACTATATATATTTTTTCCCTCCATTTACTTTTTGATTTTTCTCAGTATAAAGTTGGGGTAGAAAATTCCCCCAAGTAGATAAATAGTCCTCAGATGTGTGTGTGTGTGTGTGTGTGTGTGTGTGTGTGTGTGTGTGTATGTGCGTGCATATAGAATATATATAGCTACATGTGTATATGATATATATGAGATATATATGCAATATAGAGACATATAATCAAATATAAGTTTACAGAAACTATATAAAATTTGTTTATATTTACAATATATTAATAGATATGTATATGTATTCTAAGAATCATATCTTAATAAAGTACATGACCATGTGAACACATTGTTAAAGCCCCTTCCTGGCCTTGAAAGGGACTGTAAAAGTAAAGGGCTCTGGCTTTAGGTATCTCGTCTAATTCCAGCTCAGATCTATTTGTCTCCAAAGCTCAAGGTCTTGACTGCTCTTCTGACTCATCAGTGCAAGAATCAGGACCAGAACTCAGGTGCTTTTTGCTCTTTATGAAGAATAACCATAAATCTCGGACTTCTACCATGATCCAACTCATCTAACAACATGGGCCAGTAAGTCCACTAATAATTTTTGAAGAATGTATCCTGCTTTTTGCTCAAGACAAATATAGTCTTCCAAACCTCTTAGTCCCATTGTTAAAGGAGAAACAGAAGAGTTGAAGGAAATCTGAAATTGTGATTACCCTGTAAGTAGGAAGTTGGAGCAGATAATCCCATACTTCCTTTATAAGAATCATTCCACTTATTTCCTGGTGTGGTTTGAATATGGTTTACCTCCTCCCAAGCTCATGTTGAAATTTGATCACCCTTATGGCCATGTTGGGAGATGTATCTTCTAAGAAGTGGTTAGTTCACTGAGAGGAATGAATAACTTTCTTATGGGAGGGGGCTAGCTATCCCAAGGGCAAGTCATTATAAAGTGAGTCGGCCTCTCATCCCTTTTCTCTTCTGCCTAGGCTCATCTGCCTTCCACCATATTATGAAGCAGCAAGAAGGCCCTCACCAGAAGCTGAGTGAATGCTGAAGCAGTGTCCTTGAACTTCCCAAACTCCACAACAGTGACCCAAGGAATCTTCTTTCCTTTATAAGTCACCTGATCTCAGGTATTTTGTTATAGCAGCTGAAAACAGACCGACATACCTCTGCCTCCTCTGGCAACAAAAATTCTGCCAGAGTGGAATTTACTCATCTAATTTTCATTCATTTGTAAAATCTTCACAAATGAATGATTCATTTGTCAGATTCATTCAACAAATATCTATTATATGTCTAACATAACAGTGAGTAACATGCACATTTGGTGGTAAACACAAAAATGCTTGTTATATTTTATTGCTGGTTAAGAACACAGAGGCATGAGCTATGTGAATATAGATGCTAGATAAAAGCACTACAGGACTCCTCGGAGTGGTGGTAAAAAATAGAAAATAACCATGTATCTTACATTTTGAACAATTGCATATATTTGGCTTTTTGCACAGAACTTTCACAAAGTATCTTGCTCAAAGTCCCTGGTAGATGCGTTAGCTCTGTGCCAGTGAAAGGCAATATTCTTCTAGCACATAACAACTACTCTTGGGTTCAGTGAAATCAACCTAGGAAATGGAAGATACTGACAATGGAGAATCATCAAAAATGTCTGCAAACAACACCAACCCCAACCCAGCATCTGCCGACAAAGATTTGCATTCTTCCATAGGCTTTACCTGTTTTGCTCTTATGGAGGAGGGCCAGAGAAAAATTTAATAATTAATGTCATTTAACACCAAGAGCAATCAAACAAAACTTCCAATGAAATTTTTACCACCATGATTGCTTGAAATTTTTAATCAAGATAAACATCCTTATATTCCTTCTCCAATGAATCCTGGCCTCTATCCACCCACATTAATCACTCCAAAATGGCCTGAGAACTCATTTCATGTCACTGCTTAATCACTTTATTAAATGCCACTGCTTCTCAATATGAATATTTGTTTTTATCTCATCTCTAACATCTTCCAGAGAGACCTAATCTAATGACTCCCCAATGTTTTCCCACCGTGCATCCCTTGGCACACTTGCCATAAAACTAAGTGGTATAATTTGAGATGTAACAAAAAAGTCACTCTTTCCTACATCTCTCCTTTTGGTCTTACTACTCAAAATTCTATCTCAGGAAGTTACTGCTGCAAGCAAGGCTAGCACTCTCTAGATCCCTCCCAGATAGGGGCAATGATGTTTTATCCTGTAAACTTAAATTTTAATTATTATTTTCTATTCTGAGGAGAAAAGGAGGTATAAAAATTCTTGAAACTTGAGGAGTGAGAGGCTTCTCTCACCAGTAGAAATATTACCTGTACAGAGGCTGGGGATTTAGCTCAGTGATTAGAGTGCTTGCCTTGCAAGCACAAGGGCCTGAGTTCGATCCCCAGCACCAGGAAAAAAAAAAAAAAAGAGAAATATTACCTGTACATAGTTTTTGTCCTACTCACTAAAATCAAAATGTTGTCATGTGCCTGGGTAAGGAGTGTCTTGACCGGCCTGCACGGGGAGAGATGGGAGTGGAAGACGGCAGGATGTGTAACTCCTGCCAGAAGAACCTTCTCCAGAGGAAGATGGTTTCCCTTCAGGTGATATAATCTTGGAGAATACAAGAAAACAGTGTCGCTGATTGTCTCCTCTATGCTATGAGGATAAATTTCCTGGAACAAATAGTTTTACTCTAGCAATAAAAAAAATTGATTCTATTTTCATGCCAACACCAATTGATTGGTAGTAGCTTGCTGCCGCGTGGTATTAAGGATGGTCCTGGAACCTTACTGAGTGCAGCCAGAAAGAGAGCTGTTATGACTAACAAAATTTATTGTAGAGAGAAGAAAGTGAGGTTATGACGCCAGCTACTTGCACCACAAGGACAAGAGGAATGTGCATCCTCGATGCCCCCATTTTCATGTCTTTCAACCTTTAAAATCCCCTTTCGCACAGTAAGTCGAGACTGATGTTGTTGGTTATATATGTTTAAAGAGGGATCTCTGCGACCCTCTGCACTCCTTCGTTCATGAATAAAAGAAACTAAAAATAAGTGACTTATTATTAAATTCCATGTTTCAAAATGTGCACTTCTGCAAATAGAGTTATTTCACTGTGTACAGTGGGACAAATTTCTAGGAACGTCACTATAAAACAAACATTTCAGATTGGTACATTTTTCTATTATACCCATTAATAAAGAAGACTTTCCCTATGGAGGAAAAGTATGTGTCACTGAAAGGAATGTGCCTGGTTTAAGTATTTAGAAATATGGCGAGAGAGGCTGGGATTTAGCTCAGTTGTTAGAGTGCTCGCCTAACAAGCCCAAGGCCCTGAGTTCAATTCCCAGCACCTAAAAAAAAGGAAAGAAAAGAAAAAAAAGCAAGAAATCACATTTTAGAAACCCAAAACAAGTATGATACTTGCAATAAAGTAGAAATCTTTTACTAGAGGATCTAAATAAAAGCTTTGTTTGAAAGTTGAGCATTTTGCTTTGTTTTTCTCGTTTGACCCTCACAGCAGTCCTTAACCCAGCATGTATGATTGTGTCCCCATTTTAATGGGAATGTGCCTCACGGAGCTGGGCAGGGGCAAGGCTGGGCCTGAACCAAGGTTTGGAGTACACAGGAGTTCAGGCTCAGGGCATTTCTGTTCTATTGCCTCTGTCTGTGGCCTTTGGAAATGAAGCAGCATCTCATCCTCCATGGAACAATAAAGAGAATTCACAGATATTACAGAGTAGAGATCCAGTTGTAGGGTCCAAGAAGAAGGAATCCTTTACCTGGGGAACATGGAGGAGCCACTACAGCATCAATGTGAGAAGTCGAGAGGGTGTGTGTCTGATGTGCTGGAATCCAGGGCATGAAGGACACTAGGTAGGATTTACCATCTTTCCATCCCCAACTGCTTCAACTGGTGTCCAAAAGTAAGGTTATGGGAGTACTCTGGAGAAGAGCATCTTGTCATAAAACTTGGAGCTCAGATAGGTGACATGTGTTAACTTCAACTAAGGTTGGTATTTGAGGAGACAAATCAGTTCAATAGCCATTCGGAATGATTTAAACTCTTTCTAGAATGAGACAGATAAGATAGATGCTATATTGATAAATGATACGTAGATAAGCGGATATTAATGGATAGAGGATAGACAGACAGACAGACAGAGGGAGATAGAGAGATAGGCAGGCAAACGAGGAAGCTGCCTGCAAGAGTGGTGTTACAGAGTGGCATTCGGTTTTCTGGGCCATGGCTTAAAATACTGAAATACTGGTCTCCTGGCAGAGAAAAGAGCACGCATCCAGGACATGCAGGCTACGTGGGTGCTTATTGATTTATCAAGCCAGCTTTACACTAAGAATAGAGGCAGAAAAAAGAAGAATGTCCAGAAATGAAGCAAGACAGGATCTGTAACAAGAGAAGAAAAAATAATAGTGTAAGGTATGCCCGGTAGTTCATAGAGAAAACGATGGGAAGAAACTCTGAAAATAATATGTATAGCCTCAGCACACCCCACACACAACCCCTGGGTAATGCACAGAGGCAGGCATTATGTCTCTACAAGAGCTTTCTCATCAACACACAAAGATGCTGTTTTTCTTCCATTTTAGGAAAATCCTCCTTTGATCCACCGTCTCCAGTCCCATTTATTCCTCTCACCTCTATACATCAAAACTCCATGAGAGAGGTATCATTCTCCCCCGAACCCACTCAGTCAGGCTCACACCTTCATCTGCCCACCAGAACACTGTTGACCTCCACATCACAAAAACCTAACAGTCAAGTCTCAACTTAATTGAACTAACAGTGGAACAAACATTGAGCCATATGGATGGATCAGCCCTACTGGTTGTTTAAATGTTAAAATATTTGATAAATATTCACATTTCTGAGTCCTCTGATCACCCTTACCAACCACTATTATTCCCTGGGACCTGCTTCCTACCTCTCCAGAACCCAGAAATTAGATGGTTGATCCGAGCCGCTGCAGCAAGCCTCTTGGTGCCTGCTCCAGGAACAAGGCCAGTTTCTGTTCTCTTTGGTCAAGGAATATGCCAGTTACACTCTCAGAAGTCCTCCCTCTCTGACACAGCAGTGCGTGCCTCCATCCCCACAAGGAGAGTGTTCCCACGCCCTGCTCACACAACACTCCCAGCCTGAAGGATCACTGAGTAGATGATGCTGTGGAGGCGTCCCTGTGCCCACCATGCTCCTGGAATGCCAGTTACCTGGCCGCAGCTCTCATGAGTCAAACTTGTTTCCTGGCTCTAGTAGGCTCAGTCATTTGCAGCAAGCATTCCTGGTGGCACTGGTATTCAAGTCAGCAAACATCTAGGACTTGTTTTGCTGTCACAAGTGTGACTGGTAAATTGGTCAGCTTTTCTGTGGCCAGACAAAATGCCTGATACTCACAACTAAAAGGGAGAAAGGTTTATTTGGCTCACAGTTTCAGAGGATTCAATCCATAGTCAGTTGACCTCAGGGAAGAAACATCATGGTGAAGAGAATGACAGAGCAAAGCTGCTTAGTTCACGGTGGTCAGAAAAAGAGCAGGGGAACAGTGTCAGAGAGGAAGGGATGAGGGGCCATGTACAGAGCCCGAGGACACACTTTCAGGACCTACCCAGACACACCAGAAATGTGCTTTCTAATCCCCTGGTTATCTTTCAAGCCATCCAAGTTGACAGTCAAGCTTAACTGTCATGCCTGGTGATGCTGGTCATCCTGATGTCAGTTTCACACGACCACATAGTACTACAGCTTCCCCCAGACTTCACTTCTGAGAAGGACAGAGAACAGGTGAGCAGGAGGAGGGAGCATTGGAGGTAGTCTGGGGTCAGGGGTTGGATTTCATCACCACTTAACTGCACATGTTCATTAAAATCTACCAACTACTCCCCTATCACAAAAATTAAGAACAATAATTTTATTAACAAAAATAAGAGCAATCACTTATTTGCTCCATATTTGGCAAATATGAATTCATTGGACTACTATAATTATTATTATCATCCCAGTTTTTACACATAACAGAGGCACAGCAAGATTATTTAAAACTTAATGGCAGAACTAAGACTCAAACTTAGTCAGTCTGGCACATGGCCAGTGCACTTAACTTCCTCAGTACTCTGCCTCTGGTTTTGCCTGAAGGATCATATTCTACCCAATTAAATGCGACATTCCAAAATGATTTTTTTGATTTAGTTGATAATAAAGAATTTTTAATATATAAAATCTCAGTAATACCAGGACTCAGTAATATCAAGATTTGGGAAGGATAGAACATTTTTAATGTAATTGCTTTTCAAGAGGCGTTGAGAGAATTTGGCACCATGGTTAGCACAGCTGATGTTAATTCGATACTCTAAGTCACCAATGACTGTTAACAAGGAATTTTTTATTTCATTTGATTCCCTTTATCAATCCACAGCTCAGACAGGGGCATTATTTAGACTACTGATAGTCTCCTCAAATAAACAGTTTCTAAAAATAAGTGACTTAGAAAATACTGCAAAGATTTGATTAATATTTTATACTACAACTATGTCATATAACAGAATTATAGTATAATTAAAGGATAAAAACAGGCTAGAAGTGTAGCCCAGTGGTCGAGCATGTACTTAGCATATATGAGTACCTGGCTTCAATGCCCAGTATAAAAAAATAAATAAATAAATAAATTTATATAATGTAAAACATCCACTTATATGTAAATATATGTACATTAGTACTTAACTATGCTAATTGTTAATATTTGACTCTCACCTCACAAATATTGTTAATATTTGCACTAGTATTTGAGATTCCTTAAAATGTTTTAAATTAACTTTAATGCAACACTCTTGTTTTCTTCCTAGTTCACCATGACAACTTCTCAATTTCCTTTGATAGTTATTCCTCGTTGACCTGATCTGAAACCTTAGTGTATTCCAGGCTCAGTCCCGGGAGCCCTGCTCTTCTATATCTATGTTATATTCTTTGGTCATCTCATTCAGTATCGTGGCTTTAAAGAGCCTCTATACACTGCATACTTGTCAATGTGCATCTCTAGTTTTAACTCTGTCCTGGACACCAGACATCTGGTAACCATCCAAACAGTTACTAGATGTCTCCACTTGGGTGTCTAAAAAGCACCTTAAATCCAACATGTCTAAAACTCATCTCTTGATCTTCTCTAAACTCTGGCTTTCCCATCTTGGTAAAGGGCAGTTCCATCCATCTAATTGTTCTGCCACAAATCTTTGGGCCATTGTGGATTCTTCTCTTTCACAACCCATGTCCAACCTATCAATTAATCCCTGAGAATCTATTTTCAGAGTATATTCTGAATCTGACCACTCCTCACCAGTTCGTCTTCTATCACCTGGACCATTCCATCATCCCTTTTACATGGATTATTTGCAATTTCTACTCATTGGTATTCCCAACTCCACCCTTACTCTCCTACTCTGTTACCTATTTTTAAAACAGCATTTCCTTTAAAATATAAGGCAGATCATGTTTGTCTATAATTCAAAATGCTCCAATAGCCTCCCTCTAACTCAAAGTAAAACCCAAAGTCATTATACTGCTCTATAGCGCCTAACGGGATCTGTCCACATTACCCCTCAAACTCATCCTAGATGTCTCTTCCTCCATCACTTGGCTTCAAGCACACTGGCAACACTTCTGTTCTTTGCACATGATACACTCCTATCTCAGGGCCTTCACATTTGTTCCACCGGTCCAGAAAGTTCTTCCCTCAGATATCCACATAGTGCTTCCCTTCACTTCCTTTAGTTCTTTGTTCAAATGCCACTTCCTTAGTTTCCCACTTAATGTCTTAAAGCAACATATGTTTATTATCTTACAGTTCTGGAGGCCAAAAGTGCTGAGATCAAATGTCAAAGGGCTGTTACACTCCTTTGGAGGTGCTTGCCTTGCCTTTTCTAGAAGCTATCCCCAGTCCTGGGCTCCAGGCTCATTCCCTGCCCTTAAAGTCAGCATCACAGTATCTTGAAATCTCTCTCGTTCTCTGCATCCACAGTCACATTGCTATTTCTAACTCTGATTCTTTTCCATCTTGTGAAGAACCTTGTGATTACATTTGGTTCAACTAGCTAATGTGGGATAATATACCCATCACATGATTCTCAACTTAGTTACCCATTTAAAGTTCTATTTGCCTTGTAAGGTAGCATATTCACAGGTTCTAGGAATCAGGACAAGGACATAGCAGGGCAGGTTATTATTCAGCCCAGCACAGTGACCTTCTTAGTCGACTTTCCCAAGTGAAATATTTCAGGTTAAAAATCCCATCCCCACACACCAGAATGCTCATCTTTCTGTCTTAATTTTCTTTATCATACTTACCAACATCTCACACACTATATATGTAAAATTTGTGTAGCCCACTAGAATAACAGTGAGTGGGCTACATCACGTTTCTTTACTAAGGTACATAGATGATAGATACATAGATAAATACATAGGTACATAGATGATAGAGTCTAGAAGAGTCCCTAGAACATAATACAGTAGGCACTCATGAATGTCTGTTGAAGAACTATAAAAGACCTCATAAGTAACATATGGTAGAATGAGACTCTTAACTAGAATCTGCTGACAAAACACGAATGAGACGATATTACTAGAGTGGCCAATATCTTGTCTTTCCATTTTGTCTCCTACTGAGGCAACTAGGAGGGAGTAGTTTTAGATGATGTAGCTGCAGATGGCAGCAACTTTGACGGCCTGAGTTTCTCAGGAACTATGCAAAGTAGAGCTTTCACTCTGCCCTCAGACCCCAGAGTGTGCCATATAACACAACCAACAAATCAACTTTTGTTGTATTAAGATATTGAAACCTTGGGCTGTTATCAGAACATAACTAGTCTCTTCTGATTAATATGCACTTTGCTACCAAAAGTTGGGCGCCCTTGTAACAAAAACAACAACAAAAACAACAAAATCCCAGCATTTGTGGCACTGACTTCACAGATGGCCACAGGCAAGGAAACAAATTTTATAGAAACGTTGATTCATGTTTTATGGTGACCAAGAATTTAGTAAAACTGTCATTCATGTAACTTGGGAAGTCGATCATGATGGGAGTGAAACTGGAGCTCAGGGGAAAACATAATGTTAGAATGTTTTTTTTAGTGATATTTGTCATGTTTGGCTAGATATTAGGAGAAACAAGCCCAGGGAAGAATTTTCCAGTTTGAAAGCAGAAATGAAAGGAAACGGAGAAATTTAAGAACTGAGCCTTGGCAGGATTGAAAAAGCCAATTGCTTCTGGATTCCACATAGTAAAATTTAAGTCAAAAAGCAATTTTAAGGGAGATGCCAATAAAATCTTTCGACAGATTATATTACCTAAGGGCAAGGATCATATTAAGGGTATATTGCTCAGTAAATCTTTTCCAATTGTGTAAAATTACTCATGACAGATATTAAGGGTAAAACTTGTCCACAGAAGTGTGATAGCCTGGAGAAAAAGAGCTGTGGGAGTAAAAATGCAAAGAAACATATAAGATATGGGAAACTTGTCTCAAGAGGAACTATCAGGTTTTTCACTTTGGTTCGCTGCCCTTCTTGGAGAATTTGTTCTCACTGCCATTAGCTGGGGGAGCAGAGCAGTGTGGACCTCTGTAGTTGGCGCAGGAGTAGGGAGTCTCAGTGCCCCAGAGGAGGGTAATGGAGCCTGAGCTGAAGGAGAAGGGCATCTGTACAGTACGGCTGGCTGGGTCTGAGTCTCGTGGAGGACACTCGAGAGCGTCCTGGTAAGTGGCATCAGCCCCTGAGGAGCATGAGGAGAGCGTCCTCATGAGGGCCTGACTGGTATGGACATCAGAGCACATCAAGGCAGGAAGCAGAGAGCAGCATGGAGAGCCAGGGCTTTGCAGACTGAGGAGAGCATCCACGGAGAGGAGCACTGGGCACAAAGTGGCACAAACTGTGAGGGGGGAAGAAGACACCCATGTGGTGGGGGCGTCATCATGGAGTTTCAGCTTGAGCAGAGTGGAAAAGGCATAGAGATAAGATGATGAGTAGGGGCGTTAGAGACCAAGCAGGGTGATGCACGAGCCCTTGAGGAGCAGGGGAGGAGGGCATCCACCAGCACAGCAGGCCGAGTCAGGAGCCCGGCTGTAGTGAGGAGGGCGTTCATGTGGGGAAGGGGCAGTGGAAACTGATTACAGACCAGGGGACTGATGAAGAAAGTTTCTCATTGTCAGAGAAGGGTGCTACGATCATGAAAAGGGAGAAAACTAGAATTAATCTTGTAATACACCCGTGTGAATGTGCAAAGTGCGATTGAAAAATGCAGTGTGTATTTAAAATAAGAATGTATTACAGCAAAAGACACACTTGTCATTAATCTCCCCCTAAAAGTACCCCTCTTTGCTTTGAACAAACTTATCCCACTGTTTTTGCCCCTTTCTGAAGCAGTTCTGGAAGTCCCCTTTCTTGAGTATCTTTAGTTGTGCTATCATGGCTACCTCAGTGTCCAGAATTGATTGGTTTACCTTTCATGGTCATTTTTGCTTTGGGGAAGAGCCAGAAGTCACATGGTGCCAGATCCAATGAATAAAGAGGATGAGGACACATGGTAATGTTTTTGTGAGCCCGCCTTTCCAATGGATGGCATTCAGCAATAGCATTCACTGTATTTTTGACCATACTTTGGAAAGACAGTCCAGAAAGAGGACTTCCAGAACTGCTTCAGACAGTAGCAAGAACAATGGGATAAGTGTATTCAAAGCAAGGGGGAATATCTTGAGGGAGATCAACAGCATTGTGTCTTTTACTGTAACACATTTCTTCTAAAATTTAAGCATTCATTGTATATTTCAATTATCCTTTTTATATATGTGTGTGTAGTTTATATATATAGCCCCTGAGCTATCCTGGGAATAACTCAAATAGTATTGGACAACCCAAGTAACTGTATCATGGCTTCTAAATAAATATCTTTTCTCTTGCAAAAGGAACCAGGAGTCCCTGAAGAAATGGTTTATTCCAGAGCTGAAACAAAATTATAAGATGAGCTTGGAATATCTCCTCCTGGAAAAGAAGGAATAGCTTGAAGAATGGCAAAGACAAATCGAAAGGACACAGAACCCTGTATAAAGTTCTGGTTAAAGCTAGGACAATTTGATTGTCAATATAAACAATGGTGGTGATGGATTATAGTCCATTAAATAAAATAGGAAGCGTATGTACTCCTGATACAAATTAATAAATGAATAAGGTAAAGTGCGACTAATGGGACATAGCCAGTCCTGAGGAACTTCCTCATATTTATTAATTGCAAATGGAAGAGGAATAGCTCTCCAGCGGAATGCATGGCAGGTATCTCATTCAAAAAACCAAAGTGAAAACATCAAAGTCTGTGTCACCTTGTAGCACAAGTTAAAGTCTGTGTCGCCAAAATGCACAACTTAAATCTAACGATGGAAACATGAAACAAATGCAAATACAAGAAGACAGTATAAAGCAATTGGTCTGTAATCTTCGAGTGTGTCACAATAATGGAGGTCAAGAAAGACTGAAGAACTGAGCCGGAGTGAAGAAAATCAGGGAGACACAGTGGTGAAACTGACTCCAACTGGCTACTTTAGCTGTAAAGAACATTTTTAAAACATCTGGCAAAATTTTAATGTGTCTAAAGATTAAGTAATAGTAATACACCCATATTCATTTCTTGATTTCAATGGTTCTATTTTGTTTATACAGAAGGATGCCCATCCTAATAGATAATGTATATACCAGGGGACGAAGAGGCACTACACATCATCAAATTACTCTCACATGCCGCAGGAAAAAAGTTCTTTGTACCACACTTGCGACTTTTCTTCAAATTTTAGGTTGTTTCAAAATAAAGTAATAATTTTAAGTAGAAAAAAAGAAAGGAAATGGAAAAAGAATTATGAATATGGGTGCTATTTCTGGCACACGAGGATGACAAAAATCAAACAGAAAAATCTTGCTGTGTTTTTGAAAGACAGTGAGAAACTGGCAGAAAAAGGACTGTGAAATGGGCGCAGTTTTCATAGAGGCAGGCTTACTCTCTGAAGTCAGTTTGGTTGTGGCTGATGAGAAAAATAGAAAAGGGGGGTGGGGGAGTCTCTCAGTACCAGGCCCAAGAGAAGTTTTCCACATTGAGTGTCCTCACCATGCCTGCAAGTGAGATTGAAGAATTCCCATGGGGCAGAGAGACTGTTTTCCCACCTGGATGTTGTACATGGGGCAAACAGCAAGGCAGATTGCTTATCTTTTTTTTAACCAAGAACATGTATTGGTACATTGTATACATAATGTTCACATTCATCGTGGTTATTTTGTACCTGTACGTGATGTATCTTGGTTTTTCTCCCTTTCCCTACCCCTCCCTTCTGTTCTCCCCTTCCCTATTTACAGCAGGTTTATTTATTTTTCCCATTTTTTCCCTTCTTTCTTTTCCCTCTTCCCTCTTTCTAGTTAAGAGAGAAGTGCTTATCTTTTTTATTCAGAAATCTCCACATGGAGAGAAGCCATGTTTGAATCTGAAGAAGAAACAATGACACCTCATGTGGAGATCCTAAACTATAAGCTCGGGGTCAAAGCTGGAAGGACTTTTAAATTTTTTCACTTGCAGAAGAGCGAACTGAATATCTGGTGACAGAAGCAGAGACTGTGGTAGCCAACACAGTATTTGCTAAAATCTGGCCCTTCTCTCCTTTTGTGCATAAGGAACATCGTCATTATTAGCCCACATGCCTTGTGACTATTTCAGGTCAATAGAAGGTGAGCAGAGACATATATTGCTTCTGTACAAAGGCGGTGAGAAGTCCAAACATTATTTTCTAATCTCCCTTTCAGTCATGTGCAGCAGACGCCGCAGCTAAAAGATGGTGGATTCTCTATTAGCCTCGGTCCCAAGTGTTACTATGGAGTCAGACATCTACTGGAACATAAA
The DNA here is from genome assembly GCA_004026905.1 of Hystrix cristata. NCBI lineage: Eukaryota > Metazoa > Chordata > Mammalia > Rodentia > Hystricidae > Hystrix > Hystrix cristata. The sequence continues at coordinate 33,332 of PVJO010006141.1, forward strand.
AATTGAGTAACCAAGTAAAAGATGCTTCTTTCGAGATTAAGCCACTAAATTCCAGGATTGTGCACTGCTGTAGTATAATCTGTCTTGTAGAAATATTGCATGCAAAAAAAAAAGAAAAAAAAGAAATCCGGACAGAAGGAGAGTAGAAGATGCAAGCATCTCTTTGGAGATAAAAGAGGTATAGAAGGGAGATACTGCTATAAATTAACTGGAGACAAGGAATATGGAATTCCCGATTCACATAACGCTAACACAGCAACGAGACATAGAAATTTTCTTTCTTTATGCTTAGAGCTAATAAAAGGAAAGTGTATGCTTTTTATTCCTACCCCTCTAGATGCTTGGATTCTTGGTTCCCGAAGAGACTCTCCTACCAATTCTTGGTCATAGGACTACAGACTGTTTTCTCATCTACCTCCGGTTTTGGTGACAATCTTCAAACAGCTTCTCTATCTGGATTTGGCAAACTGGATTTCTTGCAATGCTTGACTCCTACTAGATGTTTTAGGAGTTATTTTTTGTTATTTTTATTTTCAGTTTATGTGTCATCCTTAACAGAAATCTGCCTCTGCCTGACAGAAAGATACCATAGTGACCTCACACAATAGAGATGATCTTTTTTTTTTTTTTTTTGAGAAAGGGTCTTGTTATGTAGTTCAGGCTGACCCTGAACTCATTATGTAGCACAGGCTGGTCTCAAACTCATGGTGATCTTCCTGCCTCATTCTCCCAAATGCTAGGATTACAGGTGTTTGCCAGCACACCTGGCTCTAAGAATAATCCTTAAAGACCCACATCTCACTTCTGAGGCACAACATGGGTGCCGAGATTATATAAGACAGTTTGTACTAGAAGTTCATTATATATAGATTTTGTTCTAACAACCAATGAGCAAGTGAATCAAAATCAGCTAAAACTAAGCCAAAGCTCAAAATAGCCATCACAGAAGGAAGTTCTGCTATATAAAACATGTATTTTATATCGATACAAAAATTATATTTATACCATATTATTTATGTTACTATAATATACCTAAATATTACTATTATTGCTGTTTTCATCACTGAAATTTCAGGAGAGAAATTTCAGACTTCCCATTTGCTTGGCATGGTCAGCTGCTTCTGTACAGAATATTAGTAAGATAAAACAACTCATTAAAATTTTCAGAAGGAGGAGGAATTTGGGGACTTCTAATTTTTCTCTAGTGTTTTCTCCTTCTACATACTATTCTTTATCAGAGCTAGTTTTCACATGAAATTTTGGAGTTTTCCCTTCTCATGATATTCTTAATTCATACTTACAAGAGGTAAAAATTTCCCAAAAGAAAATTCTCTGGAAAGAATCATGCCTTACATAGAATCGCATAACTAAAATTTAAATATAGTCTTAATGTTTATTTCATTTAATGTAGAATAATAGTTGTACAAATATTAAAACCATGGGTCTAGAGATTTAGCTCCGTGGTTAGAGTGCTTGCCTGGCAAGTACAAGGCTCTGAGTTTGATTCCCAGCACCCAAACAAACAAAAAAATTAAAACCACGACATAATATTTTATTATTTTGCTTGAAATTTGCTGACAAAGAGTAACTACTGAAGCTATCCAGCTACACAGTTTCTCTTGGTTTTTGTATTAGCTACAATCTATATCCTTATTTATTTAGTTTTTTAAAATTTCTTAATTGTCTTGTCCACAAAGAAGCAACTTTCATTATTATTGCTCCATTTTATAGTTGCAGTGATTACTATTCCTTCATAGGTTTAATGGAATAAGAATTTTCATATATAAAATATATAAAAGGGTTCCACTCTAGGCAACATCTTGAATGCTCACTTCTAGTAAAGATATCAACAATAAATCTGAATAACATGTCATGTTCATATTCCTTATGTTGTTAAACTAGTGAAAGAAAACAACAGCCCCAGAATGATGTTGGTATTGACCCTATGCAAGCTCAAAGATGCCAGAAGTTATGTTTAAACATCTATCCAAATGATTTGATCTCCCAAGGCTGAGACTGATGACAAGTCTGATTAACAATTCTTTTCTCTCTCTCTCTCTCTCTCTTCCACCTTTGGCCGTACTAAGATTCGAACCCAGAGGCACACTACCATTGAGCTATATCCCCAGCCCTTTTTTTCATTTTTTTATTTTGATCCACAGACCATGTTAAGTTGTCCAGGCAGAACTCAAACTCACAATTCTCCTATCTTGGCCTCTCTGAGTGCTAAGATTATAGGCATGCACCACAGCAATCAGCAAATTTCCACACTTTGCAGTATTTTCAGTCTCTATAAAAGGTACTTTGAAGGCAAAGTCTCTGATGTCTGAGTCTGACAGGAAGACGAATGCCAAAGTCCACTGTTATGGTTTGTGCCTAGAAGTCCCCCCCAAGCCTCATGTGGTTAAAGGCAGGGCCTTTTCAGAAGTGGCTGAATCTAGAGTGTGTGACGTTGAGATTAAGGGCGTGTGATTACTAAATCAGCCCACTAATTGGCACTGCCCTAATCCCAGCAGCCTGGATAGGATATAAGGGCAGAAAGAAGCTGCTAAGGACCTTTGCTTACCTTGCAGTCTTCTGCGTGACTGCCAGGCCACCCTGCCTTGGAGCCAGCTGACTACAGACTAAAACCTCTACAAACTGTGAGCCAAATAAACCTTTCCTTCTTTTAACTTTGGGTGTTGGGTATTTTGTCTCAACAATGAGAAAAGTAACTAAGAAAACCACCTTCTCACAAGATACGGTGTAATAAGAAAGCTACCCTCTACTCACTTAGTAAATCAGCTCACTTATATGGGATTGAGATGGGTCTGCAGAGGGACCCAGGACAATGAGGGAGCAGAGTCCACAGACACAGAGATGCGATGGAAAAGCATACCTTTCCCTAGCTTTGGTAAAGAAGAAGATTTATACTACCTAAAAAGAAAGTTTATCCAAAATATTTAACTGACAGCTGAATAAAAAGGAATGGAAAATAGGTGAGGAGGCAAAATCTGGGCTCTCATTTCATCTCTGCTGTTTGCTGACTTTTACACCAACATCAAGACAGGTAATCTATCTAGATCGAGTTTTCCTATTTATACACAGTAGGCAATAGTATTTACATGAATGAATTCATAAAGCACAGGAAAGTTTGAAAATTCCTAAGCTGTACATAAAATAGATTGTAAATATTCTAGTCAAATAAGTTTTTCATTAAATATTCTATTCTCTTCTGATCATTCTCTCACCCTTCTAGTTTTCTCAGTACTATTTTAGCCACATCAGTATATTTCAGCTTACTGAGCACAGAGCTAAGAATATATAACAAGTAGCACAATATGTATAATTTATTGACAAGATCAAATTTCAGAACCTATAAAACTGAATCTGGGCCTCGGAATGATAGTTAATCTAATACTTGTGGTGCTAAAACATTAAGCTTTGCCTGACAACCACAGGAACTCCATGTTGAATCTTCCTGTTCTATTAAGATAAGCTGCCGCGATTTCAGAGATAAGGCTGATTAAATACTGGAAAAAGGAAAGCTTGCCTAAAAGATTTTTACACAAGTTGCTTGACTAGTCATTGCAAACTCAGAGTTATTCTTGAGACCAAACAGATGACCCATTTGCATGCCCTCAAAAGTGCCAAAACTCAGTCTTTAGAGTAGCAAATCAAATGAGTAGTACTGAGCTCAGCCAGCCCCACAGTGAGTCGGCTCTGAGGAAACAAGGGAGGCCTGCCGGAACTGGTCAGAGCTCGTAAACGTACGAGATAACACGCTGTTGCCCCAGAGCTACGTCTTGCACCAACTTGGAGAATGGTCATGTTCGAGAGTCCGCTGCAGTGTGACATCAGGACTGTGCACTAAGGGCTTCCGAATGTCAGCCCGCCACAGAAGCCTCCATTTGGACAATTACCTACGCACAAGAATTCTAAGAGCGCGGGAGTTCAGGGAGATGTTCCGGCACACTTTGGAGAAGAAAAAAATCTGAGAATAGATACACTGAAGAAGGTCAGAATGGTTTCACTGTACCCATGTCCCCTCTCCCGGGAGAAGCACAGCTCAGTGCTGAGAAGGACTCTCTTGGGCTATAGTTTCCCCCTGGGGTGGGGGTGAGGGTACCATGTGAGTCCGCAGCACCCCCAGCCAAATGGGACATTGTCCAAAATGCTCACCTGGAATATTGTGATCAACATGTATTTGGGAGAGATGGGGAACAAAGTGGAAAGGCCGTGAATCCCCAGCATCGCAAAAACTTTTTAAAAAAATATATAAAACTCAATGGTAAAAATAAGTAGACAGTAAAATCCAGAATATTTCAATACTGTAATGGTGGTGTATAAATCACTTGTAACTCCAGTATAAAGGTTAAAAGGCAAAAATTAAAATAATTATAGCTATGATAATTTGTTAATAAATACACAGTATAAAAACATAAATGGTGACACAGTATAAAAACATAAAATGTAGAAGAGGGAGAAAAAGTGTACATTTTTATATGCAATCTAAGCTTCAAATGAACTGTTTTAACTCTATGTATGTGTTTTATTTAAGCTTTAGGGTAACCACAAAGCAAAAACCTATAGTAGATACAAAAGAGATAACAAAATCAAAGGTATACCAATATAGAAAATCATCAGATCACAAAGGAAGACAGCAATAAAAGAAGAAAGAAAAAATTTTTAAAACAACCAGAAAACAATTAACAGACTTGCAATGTAAGTGGGTTAAATTCTCCAACCAAAACAGAGAGGCTGAATCTTTTTTTTTTTTTTTTAGGAAAGGACTAAACCATATACTACTTACAAGAGACTCAGTAAAGATTTAAGGACACACATAGACTAGAAGCAATAGAATAGGAAAAATGTTCCATGCAAATGGAGTTCAAAAAGAGAATACACTTGGGATAAAATAGTCAATAACTCTCAAAAGAGACAAAGATGGTCTCATACAGTGGTAACAGGGTCAATTCATCAAGAGGATATAGCAATTTTAAATATCTACGTATACAAAACCAGAACACCCAAACATGTCAAACAAATATTAACAGAACCATTGAGAGAAATAGCAGTACAATAATTGTAGAAGTCTTCAATACCTGCCTTTTGACAATGAGTAGATCATCCTGACAGAAAATTAATAAGCAAACCTCAGGCTTGAACTACACTTAAATCAAACGAACCAAGGAGAAATGTCCAGAACACTCCATTCAATGGTTGCAGAATACATATTTTCTTCAAGTGCACAGAGAATAGTCTCCAGGGTAAATCATACATTAGACCACAAAACAAGTCTTAATAAATTTCAGAAAATTTAAATTACATCAAGCACCTTTCCCAACCACAGTTGTATGAAACTAGAAATCATCAACGGGATAGAAACTGAAAAGTTTCTGAACAAAAAGGAGAAATCAAAAATACCTTGAGACAAACAAAAATTAAAATACAAGATGCCAAAACTGTAGCAAAATTAGTTGCAAGAGGAAAGTTTATAGCAATAAACACCTATATGAAGAAAAGAAAGATCTCAGCCCAACGTTACACCACATAGAACTAGAAAAATATGAACAAATAATACCTAAAGTTAACAATAACAACAACAAAAAAGGAAATCATGAAGATCAAAGAAGAAATAAATGAATGGGAAAGCAATGGAAAAGATCAATAAAACTAAAGCTAGGTTTTTTTTTTAAATGATAATCAAAACTGAAAATTTTTCAGCTAGAGTAAAAAAAGAGAAAAGACTCAAAATCAGAAAAGAGCTATTACAACTTACGTCCCAGAAATAGCATGAGCCATAAAGACTACTATGAACAATTACACACTAGCAAACTGAAAAACCTAGAAAAAATTGATAAATTCTTAGAAACACACAACCTACAAACATACAATCATAAAGACACAGAAAATATGAACAGACCAACAAGCAAGGAAATTGTATCAGCCAAGAATACGGAGATAGAATCAGTAATAAAAAGACTCCCATCAAAGAAAAGCCCAGAAACTGATAGGGTCACTGCCAAACTGTACCAGCTATTTAAAGTAAATCGATACCAACCCTTCTCAAACTCTTTCAAAAACTTGAAGAAAAGGGAATATTGTACTTCCAAACTATTTTATCAGGTTAGCATTATCCTGGTATCAAAGCTAGACAAGAACACTACAAGAAAACCACAGGATTCTTCATAAAGATAGATGCAAATATCCCTCCAAAAATCCTAGCAAACCAAACTCAACATCACATTAAAAGTATCATACAGAACAATAAACAACAATCCCTAGTGTGAAAGAACACTCAAAAGACAGAAATCAATTAATGTGATTCGCCACATTAACAGAATGAAAGACAAAAGACATATGATCATCCTCAACAGTTGTCCAAAAAGCATTTGACAAGATTCAACATGTTTTCCTGATTTCAAAAGAAATTCAACAAATTAGGTATAGATGGGATGTACCGCAACACAATAAATTCCAGGTGTGACCATCCCACGCTAACATCCCTGAAGAATAAAGCTGAAAATTTCTCCTCTAAGATCGGGACAAAAGGAGGATGCCCACTCTCACCACTACTACTGAACAGGGTACTTGAGGTCCCAACCAGAGCTATTAGGTAAGAGAGGAAAAGAAGGACCTGGAAAGGAAGAAGTAAGATTGGCTCTCTGATTACATGATCTTCTATACGGAAAATCGTAAAAGTCAACTAAAAAATTACTACAATTTTAAAAATTCAGTAAGGTTGCAGGGCACAAAATCAACTTTTAAAAATAACTTGCATTTCTGTACACTAGCAACTATTTATTCAAAAATATATTAAGAAAACAATACTATTTACAATAACATAAAAAAGAATACAATACTTAGGAAAAATTTAGCCAATTAGGTGAGAAATTTGCACACTAAAAATAATAAAACAGACTACAGAAATTGAAAATGACACCAAAATATGAAACAAAAGTGATCTACGGATTCAGTATAATCCCTCTCAGAATCCCAGCTGCATTTTCCCAGACAACAAAGTACAACCCTAAAACTCATACAAGACCACGAAAGATTCGAAATGGCCAAAGCCTAAAGCTGGAAGTAACACATTACATTACAAAGCTATAGTAATCAAAACAGGATGGGACTGGCATGAAAACAGATTCATACACAGCACAGAACAGCAGAGAGCCCTGAAGTAAAGCCATGCACACATGGTCAACCAATGTTCTATAGAAACACCAAGAATGGACAGTAGAGAAAAGATAATCTTTTCAATAAGTACAGTACTGCTAGAAAAATTGGATATCAGCATATTAAGCAAAATGAAATTGGGTCCTTATCTTACACTGTGCACAAAGATCAACTTGAAGTGGATCAAAGACTTAAAAAAAAGATGAAATGCCATTAAATTCCTGAAAGAAAACATAGAGGGAAATCTCCATGGCATTAATTTTGACAACAAAATTTTTGGTTATTGTTGCAAGATCAAAAATAAACAAGTGAGACTACATGAAAGTAAAAGTTTCCATATAACAAAGAGAATGGCCAACAAGAACAAAAAAGATAAACCAAGGAATGGGGAAAAATATTTGCAAATGATATTTCTGACAAAGGGTTAATATCCAAACTATGTAAGGAATCACAACTCAATAGTGAAAAAACTAATTACATGATTATAAACTGGCAAAGGACCTGGGTAGAGATTTTTTTCAAATGAAGATATTCTACAAAAAGGTGCTGAAATATCACTAATCATCAGGTAATTTTAAATCAAAACCACCGTGAGATACCATCTTCACATCTGGCTAACATCAAAAAGTTAAAAGGTACCAAGTGTTGGTAAGGATATAGAAAAATGAGAACACTTACACATTGTTAATAGGGAAGTAAATTAGTATAGCAAGTATGAAAAGGAGTATAGAGCTTCCTGAATAAATGAAAAACAGGACTAGTACATGATCTAGCAATCCCACTTCTAAGTAAAAATATCCAAAGAAAGTTGAGTCAGTATGTCTAAGATATACGTATCTGCACTGCCATATTAATTAACTCATTATTCACAATAGCCAACATAGTGAAGCACCCAAAATGGAAGAACAGGTAAAGAAAATGTTATATATGACTATACAGGTACATATATGTACAAGGAAGGAAATCTGTTATTTGCAACAACCTGTATAACACCCTTAAACCATGCCCTACAATTCAGTTTCCCTCAATAAAAACATAATATTCAGAAATTTACTCTCTGTCCCTCCCATCCCCATTCTGGAGCCATCCACGTCAGTCTGCAAGCTGGTGAGGTGTGTCTGCTTTCCTCCAGTCTAAAACCGAGGGACACCAAGAAGTGAAGAGACAACTATTGCTCCATACACATTTACCAATCTAATTTATATCAGCGTAAAGAGCAGAACTTTTGATCTCTATCTTTCTGATTAGTTTACTCCTCTCACTTGGTTTAGAATTCAAGAGGAGAATGCAATTAGAATTTCTTACTAATTTATAGAATTCCTCAAACCCCAAACCCCAGAATTGTGTCTAGGATTCATGGCCCAGTATGACCATGAGTTCGTGATTCAATCCAACTTCTCATTCACAAAATGGTGATTATTATTAGAAACTGCTTCCAGGATTCTTTGGCACTAAGACACAGTATAACCCAAGAAAAGTGCTTAGCAGAGTGACTAGCACACTGTAAGAACTCAAGAAATGTTGCCTGTAATGTTTATAATTCAATATTTTAAATTTATTTTCATACTTTATTAAAATTATAATTTTAATCTTTGCTGTAGAAATGTATTGCTGCTTCTTTATAAATCAATTCTTGCCTCAGACATCTGCTCAGGCTCCAAACTTGTCTCCTCCTCAATCTCTGTGGAGAGGGATTTGAGGCATTAGCTCATCCTGGTGAAGACGGGTCTGGGCATTAGCTGATGTCCGTGGAGATGGGATTGGGGTATTACCGATATCAGTACGGATGAGTTCGGGGCATTACCTGATATCAGTGCTGAAAGAACTGCTTTGAAAGGAAAACGCAGCACTAAAATTCTAGGGCAAAGATCGAAATTGGACTATTGTCAGAACATAGAAAATAAGAGAAATCCAATTGTATAAAGGAAGAAACAGGTTTTACAATGTGTGTGTGTTCTAGGAGGGAGCGCAAGAGTCAGGTAAATCAATACACTGCAAATTGCTACACTTTGAGGTTGGCAGGTTATCACTTTTAGAGGAAAAAAGGTAGTAAGCAGGTGTTAAGAGCACTCTTTCCAGAAGCACCACCAGCTGGCCGACGGTGCCCAGAGACAGCAGTCTTTGTAACCGAGACCTGGCGGTTGGTTTCTGGTGGTAGATGATCACTCCAGATACCTGCTGCAAGTTTAGGCTGGAGTTTTGCGTGATGCGGGGGCGGGGGGGGGGCCACGGGACGATGTTGATGAAGACGATGACGGCGAGTATAATGATGGACAGTACCGCCTAGTATCCACCGATCCCCATGGACCAAGCTAAGCAACGTATATACGACCTCTCATTTCATCTTCACAACAATCTGGTGAGATAGATACAATTTTAAGTCGCCCATTTGGCAACTGAGGCAACTGTTCAGAGCGCTGAAGTAATTTGCCCACATTCACATAGTAACTTGTAGACACGGAGTATAAACTGGTCTCGTGTGAGGGGAAGAAACACTCTTAGATAAAATGTGAGAAATTCTCCTGTAAAAATACACTGGTAGAAAGAAACCATTAATAAGAAATGGATTTTGAAAGTTCCCAACATCAGAGAAAAAGAGAGAAATCTTTACACTCTTAGAAATATAGATCAGATTTGAAACTCTTCTATAGATTATTTGGAACGTGGTGAAAAAATAAAACCTTCTTCTGCTCTCAGAAATACTAAGAAAAATTCTCCAAGCACCACAAGAGGGAGAGATGTGCAGCGGTTACTAATGACTCCTCGTAGGGGACAAGTGTTTATTTTCTCCTGAGCATGCATCCTACAGAAGTTGGACAGTCTACCAAGCTTACCACACCTAATTTATAAGAGCAAATAATGTACCCAGGACAGAACTGCAAAACTAAGTAAAATGAAAGGTCATGTAGACTTTTATTATTTCCTATTGATGGCCACAGTTTTAAAGGTAAATAGCTTATAGGAATGAATTATTAGCTACATGCCTGGTGTTGGCAAAAACTCTTGTTCCTCTGAACAGCAACCAAAGGCAGTACAATGAGGGCCTTCAAAGGGATTAAAAAGAAAACTAACCAAATACTATTTAACCCACTGTGTTCACACACTGCAGAGGAAACTAGATGAATAATCTTTGCCCAAAAAGTTTCTTGCTACACAAATGAACAGTATTTGGAAGCGTATCTTCTAAGACATATCACATAGTAGAATTTTATATTATAAGAATTTACAGTGTCATATATTTATCAGAGTTTGTTGGCACTCAGGGAGGCTGAGGCAGGAGGATCACAAGTTTGAGCCCAGCCTGGGTAATTTAGCAACTTAGTGAGATCTTGGCTTAAAATTAAAAACACAAAAAAGTGCAAAGACCCTAGATTCAATTGCTAGTACAAATCCCCAAAATCACATGAGATTAAGAAAGACTATATTCATGGAAGAAATATTATAGGTAATCAAAACTTTGTTCCTCACTCAGGCCCAAAAGCTTTCTTTCTTTAAGATAAGTTCTGTCAAAACACAAAATAACAAATAACTTCAGTAATATTTAAACTATTCCAGAACATAGGGGAAAATGTTGGAGAATGAACTGAACACAAACACCTGCCTCCATTTCCTGACTTAAAACCTTGGAAATATCAGAAAGGACATTCTTTAAAGGCATATATCCATAAAATTACCATAAAACAAACAAACAAACAAAAAAACCCAGTAGTTATGAGGAGTCTATGAAAGAATATAAACACAAGATTGGATTAAAAAAAAAAGATTGAATTACCAAGAGAAAACACTGTCTAAACCACGTAAGAAGACTGGTGCAAGCTGTAGAAGCTTGACGCAGGGTGTCTGGAAGGACTCACCTTGGTGACAGTGAAGAAATACATTTTGAATGTACAACAGGACAGTGTACCCCAGAGGACTACCATGTCTCGTTCACCAGAGGGCGGCGGACTGAACATTAACCTCCGAGCCAGAATTATGAACATGGCTGCCAGGGCAAGAAAGGAAGGGGAAGGTTACTTACAAAACCCAGGGAAGAATAAGAAAACCTACTCCCCCTAAAATAGCTAGTATCACATGCTCCTTTAAATAGAGTTTCATACCCCATAACCACTCGAGGAGGACGGTTCATTCTCACACCACCAAAAACCCAGTATCTATTAAAGATAGAATAGGGAAACTCACATAAAATGAATATACATGCAAGAAACACCTAGCATTGTAGGAATCTATTTCAAAAACATTTGAAATTAACGAACAGAGTATGTACTGAGAAAACAGTTAAAAGAACAAATCAGAAAAGTTGTTTAAAATAAGTCAAAGTAATAATATCCTCATAAGGACGCTACAGAATATTATACCCTTTAGATAAGAACAAACTGAAAAACAAGGAGATGAGAAGTTATGTTGTACGACTGCTATAATAAGGACCTAACTGGTTTGGTTGTCCATCAATTTGTGCTGGCAGAAGAGTGACTTAATCAAACGAAGCCTAGCTAAGGACCTTTCCCAGAATACAGTGCAAAAGTACATTTGGAGCATATGAAAGGAAAGTCAACAGAAAAGGAAAATTAATCAAGATATTTTGAAATACGATAGGAAAATCATAAAAAGAAAACAGAGTATGTGTAAAATTATTTAAAGAATATTTCTAAGAACTGAAGAATGGGCAAGACAAGCCTTCTGATTAAAAAAGGACACTGAACATTGATTGAGATACATAAAAAGTACTTTGCCTTGTGTGTTAGCCAACTTTCAATTGTTCTGACAAAATCCCTAAGATAAATGCCATACTCAAAAGGAAAGTTCTGTTTTGGCTCACTCTTCCAGAAATTTCATTCCATGGTCACTTGGCTCCTTTGCTTGTGCCTGGGGCAAGGCAGTGCGTGCAGGGAGCATGTGGCAACTAGGAAGCAATAAAGAAAGAGCAGAGAGGCCAAGTCCCCATATTCTCTTAAGGACATGTTCTCCATGACCTAACTCCTTCAACTAGGCCCCACCTCTCAAAAGGTCTAGGCCCTCCCAGCAGAGCCACAGACAGACAATGAAGCCTTCAGCCTATGTGCTTTGGGGGATAGTCAAGACTCAAATCGTAACACCTTGGTACCTAAAAATAAAACTGCAAAGCACCAGTGTTATAGGTTGGGTTCCCATAGTAGCAAATTCAGAATCGGGGATGTGCAAGTAAAGGTTTTTCTGGGACAACTTTAGGAAATGACACTCATGAGAAGGCAAACAAAGCAAGAGTGGTTGGAAAGAGAAGCTGAATAGTGGTACAGCTGCAGCGGTGGCCTCAGCTGATGTCATAGGGAGCTCTGAAGTTGGTGTAGGGCCCTTCAGAAATGTGATTACATTTCGACGAAATTCTAGGAAAGACAAGACAGTACCATAAAGCATTTTTGTTGTTGCAAGAGGGGGAATTGACTGCAAAGGGAAAGAGAAATCATTTTTAGATTATGAGAACTGTCCTATATTAGTCAGATGATTCTAGAGTCAGTGGTTTGCAAGAGAGCAGATTTAATACAGAACAAGTCCAAGTTACAACATTCACACACACAAGCCAAATGCAGAAAGAGTGCAGAACATCCACTTACCCACTAGAGACCCAAAAGATCCAATCAGGGCTGGCAGCCCTCAGCAATATCCCATGTACATCCGTGTCTGCGCTGAAAGGCTGAAGAAATCTAGCCTGCAACCAGGATATGATGCTGGCAGTGGAAATGAAGACCAGAGCTCTCCTAGAGCAACAGCAGCCATCCTTGACGACAGCAAGGCCCCGAGCTCCTTCTGTGACCACAACAGCTGGGGTCATTCAGGAAAATCAGCCGCAGCAGAGCTTCTCTTGAGAAACAGCTGGCTGCTATCTTCCGCTCTCGTGCTCCTTTATGTTGCGTCGGCAACACTCCTCAGGTGGATCCTCCCTGCCCAGAACCACACAACTCAGTCCAGCTGGGCGTTCCTGCGCAAGTTGACCATATCAGTCCACCACAATTAGGATTACTGATAATGCATTTTTCAAAATGTATTTAGTTACATAGTTTAATTCAGCAAATTTTATTGTATATGTTACAATAAAAGTTTTTCCTGTAAAGAGTTCTAAAAAATAAAAACGGAAAAACTTTTCAGAGAGGCAGTCAAATCCCAAGACAAGGTTGTCTTAGAGTCGATTAATATTTATGCCATAGATCCACATAGAGCTGTGATAAGCAACACAAAGAGACTCTGCACCTCTATGGTTTGGATGGGAACTGTCCCTCAGAAGTCCCACGTGTCCAGAGGTGGGCTTGCCGAAGGTAAAGGATCTCTGAGGTGCTTTCTCATCGGTGGGTGAAGCCTTTGATGACTTCATAGCAGAACGTGCTGCCAGCAGGCGGGGCTTGGAAAGAGGAAGCGAGTCACTGGGGGTGTGGCCTGCAAGGGTGTATCCTTGTCCCCGGTTCCTCCCTCCTCCCCCGCTCGGCAGCTTTCCTCCACCATGTCATTCGTGCCTTGGAGCCGGTCAACCACAGATTAGGCCTTTTGAAACTATAAAGTGAGTAAATAAACCTCTTCTCCTTTAAATTGCGCATGTCAGGCATTTTTGTCCCAGTGATGGTGAAGCGACTAACACAGTACCCTTTAAACCTTTTCTCCTGAGGGTAACATATCACAAAACTATACACGGTTTCATAACCAGGATATTCACACTCACAGTCCACTGATCTTACTCCAATTTACCTAGTCTTACTTCTTCTTAAGTGTGTGTGTGTATGTTTTTGGCAGCATACATTTCATTCTATAAAATTTTATCATAAATGTTGGTTTGTGTACTCAATACTATGATCTTTAGTCTCCATTTTAATTTTTTTATTTCAAGAACATTATGTAAATGAAACTATAAAATATGTAACTTTTAGATTTGGCTTTATTCTATGCTGCATGATTCTCTTAAAATTTGTCCAAGTTGCTTGTGTGAAACAATAGCTTGTTCCTTTTCTTCAGTGAGTAATATTCTGTGATATGGATTTACCATAGTGTACTTAATCCTTCATCTACTGAAAGAGATATGGATTGTTTCTAGCTCAGGTCACTATCAATAAAGCTACATGAAATTTCATGTGCATGTTTTGTACAAACAAACTTTTTGCTTTCTGACATAACTATTCTAGCATACAATTGTTGGTTCATGTGGTTAAATGCATATTTGGTTTATGAGAAATTGCTAAATTGTTTTCCAGAGTTTCCATCAGCGGTGTATAAATGATCCTGTTTCACCACATCTTCACCAGCATTCAATGTTGTGTCTTTTTTTAAAATTTTAGTTATTTTATATGTATGTAGTGATACGTCACTGTGCTTGTAATTTGCATTTCCCTGATGAGTAAATGGACATTTCTTTATGTGCTTATTTACCACCTGCATATCCTTTTCAGTGAAATATTTATTCATGCCTACTGGCATTTTCTAATTAGATCGACAGGTTTATTCATTTGTGTTTTTGTTTTGTCTGCCATACTGAGCATTGAATCCCAGGATGCCCCATTACTGAGCTTCATCCCTAGCCCTTTCCTATTTTTTATTTTGAGACAAATTCTTACTAAGTTTTCCAGGTGGGATGGAAAAACTTTTCAGAGAGGTAGTCAACTCCCAATATGAGGTTGTCTTAGAGCCAATTAATAATTATGCCTTTATGCAATCCTCCTGCCTCTGCCTCCCAGGTGCTGGGATTCCAGGCATGGACAACTCTACCTGACTGAGATTGCTTGTTTTTTACAGTTGAGTTTTGAGCCCTGTCTACACATTTTAGATTCAGTGTTTGTTAGATATGTGATTCTCAAACTTTTTCTTCCAGTATGCTTGTCTTTTTGCCCTCTTAACAATCTTTGACAAAATACAAATGTTTAATTTTGAAGAAGTCCAATTCATCAGTTTTTTCCTTTAATGAGCATGCTTTTGGTGTAAGGCATACGATGTCTTTTCCTAGCTTTAGATTTTGAAGTTTTTGTTTTATTTTTAAAAATTTGTACTGTTTTTTAGCCCATGGCCCCTTTTGAGTCCATTTTTGTTCAGGGTGTGAAGTTTAGGCCAAGGGTCTTTCTTTCCTTTTATTTTTTGCCTGTGGACAATTTTTCAGCACCATTGGTTAATTTATTGAAAAAGTTATCATTCCTCCATTTACTTGTTTTTCACTTCTGTTAAAAATTAGTCAAGCAAATTTGCCTGTTTCTGGGTTCTTTATCCCACTCACTCCATGAATTTAAAGATTAATTGACATAATTGAAAAAATGTTAAATAAACAAAGCCTCAGGGACAATACTAAAAAGACTAACACACAATCGAAGTTTCAGAAGAAGAAAAAAGAGAAAAAGGTTTTGAAAAGACATCTTCACTTTGGAAAAAGACTTAAGTTTATAGGTTCAAGAATTTCATAGAACCCCAGGCAGGATAGATTTGAAGAAAACCTCCTAAGTACATTCTAATCTAACTACGGAACACTGAAGATAAAGGGAACATCTTTAAAGAGGAAAGATTTATATGTTAGGTTAAAAAGAGTAATGATTCACATGACAGCTGGTCCCTTTTTGGAAATAATAGAGACCAGAAAAAAAGAACAACATCTTCAAAGTGCTTACGGAATGAAACTGTCAATGCAATTTTATATTCAGCAGAAACATCCATCAGAATGAAGGAAAAATAAAGCATTTTCAGATAAGATGAGCAAAAAGCATTTATTATAAGTAGATCTGCATTCTGTGAAACATTTTGTTATGATTTTTATGGTTGCAGTTTCTTTCTAATTTGATCTTGATGTGTCTCTGTCCAGAGGGGACATAAACCGAGACAGCCAGTCACTGGGCGAAGTTAATGGTGGAACAGGGTGTCTACATGCGTGTCAGATAGACACAATGAAAAGATGAACCCAAAATGCATGTAACTGAAGAAAAGTGTTGCTTACAGATCCCATAGAAGCTGGGAAGCTGACGACAGGCTGACAGAAAGTCCAGAGGCATCAGCAGACCCAAAGAGTGGGAGAAGAGAGAGGACCTGCGGGACCACAACTTTGCTAAGGTCTGTGGATATTATACTCAAGGTCTTTCTGTATATGGGGGTGGCGTAGATTGGATAATCAAAAGAAAACATTGTGAAGAGGAGAACTTATTTATATAACTCTGGTTCTATTACATTTCATCATAGTCAGCAGCTGTGGGGCGTGTTAGGTTTTGAGTCAGTGAGATAAGGAACCAACAGGCTATACACATAAGGGAAATTTTAACTCTACCAAAGGTGATAAGTTACATATAACTGGGATTTCCAAAATTTAAATCAGGCCTAAAAGTGGCCAACTTGTATCAGGTA
The DNA here is from genome assembly GCA_004026905.1 of Hystrix cristata. NCBI lineage: Eukaryota > Metazoa > Chordata > Mammalia > Rodentia > Hystricidae > Hystrix > Hystrix cristata. The sequence goes on from PVJO010006141.1 coordinate 49,823, forward strand.
GAGGCAACAACTGTATTAAACCAACTTATGACAGTCTTGTTAACAAGTCCTCCATGTGATTCTAAAACATGCTAAAGTTTAAAAGCCACTGTTATAAATGGGACTTAGTACCACTTACAGGTTTAACATAGAATATCTTTACTACCCATTTTAACTCTTAAGTTCTGCTATTGTATGATTTAATGACACTCAATAAAGAAATTTGGCTGGCTGAGCGAGATCTCAGATATTGTTATTGTGGACCATATACTTTTAGGAACTTGGGCGCAAACAATGCTGCTATTGGGTTCAAATACAAAAGAATAGCAGAGAGCTTTAAAGACCTCATTCTCCAGCTTCTCCATAAAAACAAGCACTGCTGTGGAACTCTGAGGATCATTAGCTTTCTTAGCACAAGGAAGTAATCATTTCTGAGGGAATTATTATTTAGAGGGTAAAATAAAGATATGAAAGCCACCACAATACTTCTTCAAGTAGCTTTGCAAGCATTGCTTGTCACAGTCTTGATCTAAAATGGAGGAGGAATAGAAAAGGCAGACACATAAGGCCAAGAGGTGGGTTCTTAGGCACACATTTGAGGATGATCACAAAAACCTGGGAAGACTTTTTATTATAAAAAGGTGCAATGGAGGGTTGTAAAGCTCCTGCTTGACCTAATAGGAGACTCGGGTCACTTAAAATCTGGCAATAAGAGTAAAAATTGTCTTCATTTGGTGTGACTAACTGACATTTGTGTATGGCAAAGAACTGGTTGATTGGTGGGGGGAAAACATGGTGAGATAATAGGACAAAGGCTGACTTTTAAAAACAGATATTGATATACTGGCTGCTGGCTATAACATTCATGATGGACTGGATTGAATATGATGTCTTTCTTCAGTGTTGGTGTATTGAAGTAATTTGGCTTCATTCTTATAGGATTAAGATGGACATTTAGTTATGTCTCCCCATTTGTTTTGTTTGGCTGGGCTATGTTAAAGTAAATGGCATTTTATCCCCAAATACATGCCTCTTTTTAAAATAAAATGTCTTAGAGAAGGACAACGCTATTGCCATTACTAACAAGATGCGCGGTAATGACTAGGTGGGTTGGCCCACACCTATAATCCCAGCACTGTGGAGGGCTGAGGCAGGAAGAGTGAATGTTTGAGCCAAGTTTAGGCAATTTAGCAAGATCTTGTGTCAAAACGAAAAGGAGGGCCATGCTGGGGATGCAGTCCAGTGCAAAGGCCCTGGGTTCAATCCCCAGTAGCACGAAAGAGAAAGAAAAATTTGCAGCAATGTTCAGTTTCACCTAATACCCTATATATATTCAAAATTCTCCAACCGTCTCCAAAACGTATTTTACACTTTCAAACTGGGGTCTAATAAATGACCACATAATCCAATAATTGGAAGTCATGTCTCAGGTATTGCTTTTTGCAATAGCTTTATTGAGGTATAATTCATAGATTAAAAACCTGTACACACATAATGTGAACCGTTTGGTCAGTTTGGACATATGCCCTGGTCCCTGTGAGCCAGGACCACAGTCATGGATAAGTGTACCCATCACCTCCAGAACTTCCCTCTGCATCCCCCACACTTTGTGTTAAAAGTCTTAACGTGAGATCCACCTTCTTAGCAAACAGATTTTAAGGGTACAAATTTAACCATATCATTAAATATAGGGACATTGAGGCATAGCAGATCTCCTCTAGAATTTACTTTCATTAAGTGAAACTAAACCTGTAGAATAGCAATCCTTGGGGCTGGGGGTTTAGCTCAGTGATTAGAGTGCTTGCCTTGCAAGCACAAGGCCCTGAGTTCAATCCCCAGCACCACAAAAAAAAAAAAAAAGAATAGCAATCCTCATTTTCCTTCTCTCCCAGTCCATAGCCACCATCATTCTACCTCTCAAGTTTCTCTTAGTCTACAAGTCATCTCTCAGCTCCCTTTATTTTCTTGACATCGACTTGTTGAAGAAAAATGAAGCAGTTTGTTCTGCAAAATATCCTATCTTCCAGATTTTTCTTATTGCTTTTTCATGGTGGTGTTTAATTTGTTCTTTTACCTTTCTAAATTTCTATAAACTAGAAATTTGATCTGAAAACTATTAGATTCTGATTCAATATTTTGGACAAAAATCCTTCATATAACTTCACCTCAGAAGGCACAGAATGGCAGAGAACTGCATTTCAGTGATGCTAAGTGGTTCTAAGTAGTGGCCGAACGTCCCCACTGTGTGGAGCACTGTCCTCCTGTACCAGGAAATAATCCGTGGGGAATGGCACCCTGTGAATATCCGTAATTTCTTTAACTTCTATTAATGATCATTATTTAAATAGGTAAGTTTGCTAGGAGTTGAAAGTGGTGATTTTCTTATCATTTCCCCTGTACTAACTGGAACGTTCCTGTTAAGAAGAGATTCACTTCATACGTTTGAGCTCATTGGTATGTATTCCTGACACGGAGTTTACAAAGGAAAAACAAGACAAATGCTTAATTCTTTCACTTTAGTTATCATTTGTACAGTAAGACACATGTGTTAGTCCGTTTGGGCTACTATTACAAAATGCTTTTGACAGGGTAATTCATAAGCAACAGAAACTTGCTGGTCAGAGTTCTGAAGGCTCAAAGTCTGTCATCAAGGCTTTAGCAGATGTGGAGTCTGGACAGACCTGCTTCCTGCTTCACAGGCTTCTTTCCATCCTCACACGGTGGTGGAAAGGGCGGAAGGCAGTTTGCTTCCCTTTCCTATTGAGGCATTAATCCCATTCATGAAGCTGGAGCCCTTGTGACTTAGTCACTCTCCCAAAGGCCCACCTCTTAGTACTATCGCCTTAATAATAATAGAATATTTCATTTGAAGGATTTCAACACGTAAAACTTGAAGGGATTCAGACCATAGCAGTATGTCTCTACAAGCTATTTTCCAAAGAAAAATAAGCCCCCTTTGTCTCTCTCATAAATGCATAAAAGTATATATTAAATTATTTTAAATAATTGCAACTATTCTTTCCTTTCTAGTGGTCATTTGTCCCGTATCTGGCCAAAGAGAACCCCCTTGAATTCCTTTCCAAACCCCTAAATGTACAGGAACTTCCCTTTTTTCCCACACTCTCTAGTTACGAAAAGGAATTAGGCATATACAACCATCCACAAGTTCCTGGAACTCTGAAAAAATCAGGACAAAGGTAAACTCAGAACTACTGTCCAGTATAAAAAAAAGTTTACAACATTGAAGGTAAGGAAGTAGGGGAAAAAATCCCATAAAACATGATAAATAGACATTGCAGGGATGGGGACAAATTAAACACAAACAAATTAAAAACAAACAAAACAGCCTTAGGACCATTTTTACAACATATGTGAAGTTTAGGTGCAGTTTTTTTTAAATACTACATTTTGACACTTATAAGTAGTCAATATATGCCTTCAATAAAGGGAAGCGAAAAGTGGACAGAGGGGGAGTGAAAGGGAAGAAACAGTGATGCAGCAATGAAAGAGGGAAGCAGAGAGAGAGGGGGAGAGAGAGAGAGAGAACTGGCTTAGTTCTAAAAATTCTCAGCTATGATCGTTACTGCTACCATGTTCATCCATCACCCCCACCTCATCCCCACATCCTATTTGAGTGTTAGCCTGCTCTTCATACTCCATATAAATTCCTGATTAATTCTTTAATTCTAAAATTGCCATTTATTTCTTTTGTATTTGTTCATTAATTAAGTCCACAAGGATTATTTCTTCTATTTTTATGCAAAGAGTGTTGAAGGAATGAAGGCATTTCCCCAGAATATTGCCTGATCTTTCGTTAATGGAGAAAGGCAACTCTCTACACACAGTCATTCAGGACGTCAGGTGTTTTATGGTGTCAGTTGTTTAAAGCCACAAACTGAAGCCATAATCTAAATCTAGTTGTTTATCTGTAAAACCAAATCTTACTTGCAGGATTTAGCAGCAAATTAACCACCACAGAGTTGGCAGTAAAATGTTTAAAGGGAAGGTCAGGAATGGATTATGTTTAAGGGTGAGGCAGAGGCTGGCAACAACGTCAGGGCGTTTGTTTCTCCCATTAGTCACTAACGAAAATCAAAGGCTAAAGGTCTAATGGTCCTACCCAAATACCATAAGTACATCAAAGCTTTCTATTTTGTAACAGTTACTTCTCACGCATCTCACAAAAGATTTAAAATCTAAGAATGAGATATGGTAACACAGATGAGGAAGAAAACATTTCAGGGGCAAAAGTGGAACAGGAGGACGAGGCTCTTCATTTGCTACTGACTTGGTTTTACTTCATTTCAGCCTTTGCTCCTTTCATCTAATGAGCGTGAGCGATCAAAAGAATAGAAATGCTCAGTTATGATGAATTTGATTTATTAAAATCAAGCATCTTGACATATTAGAGTAGTACTTTTATACCATTCTGGGCTTTCTTTTCTTGAAATGATAATTAGAATAATAAAATGCACTAAGAACCTGACGCTAGAAGATATTATCCATGAGTGGTGTTAATGCTGACTTTGATGAAATAGATAATAATAGTTTATATTACTGAGTGATTAGATTGTGCCAGGATTGTTTTACTAAGTAATTTAAATTCATCTTACACTGTAGACACTATTATTATCCATCCTACAGATAAAACTGAGGAACAGAAAACTTAAGTAACTTGTTCAAGTATACAGGTCTACTAAGGGACAAAGCTGGATTCAATTCTAGACTGCTCGAAGCCCGGTCTCTTATCAATAAGATGATAGAGACTGTCAGGTGTGCTGGTGCAGACCTGTAATCCCATCCAAGAGGTTGCAGCAGGAAGATCACAAGTTTAAGCCCAGCCTGGGCAATTTAGCAACTTAGGGAGACCCTATCTCAAAATAAAGAAATAAGAAAAAGGGTGGGGATGTAACTCACTGCAAATACCCAGCGTTCAGTCACCAGTGCTCCTCACAAAAGATGTGATTTTACTCATTTATTGGCCCATGTATTGGTGATCCAGCAATTACATGTGGAGTGGATCCTATAGACCAAACTATTCAGCCAAGCATCTTTAGATTCACAGAAAAATAACCATAGCCCTTAACTCAGAATCTAATGAACGTGAGGGCACCCTCTCTGATTTATTCTTCTTCCAAATTCGTCCTGCTCCCAAGGCCCTGGCCAGGCTTCTCCCACCTCTGGTGACCCTCAGCCTCCACAACAGACCCAGCAGAGGAGCCCCACACCCAAGTGCAGTTCTAGCGAATGCAGACAGTGCTGTGGAAAAGGTGAAGATCAAGAACACAAAGCCTCCTTCACCTGCTATTTGCCACTAGAGGGAAAAATGGGACGGTACAGGCCAGGAACTGGGTAATTACTTGTACCTCCTCTTTCTATTTACAAACTCTTCTCACTCAAAAGCATGAGGCATTATCTCACATTTGCAAATGAGAAAACAAACTCATGCAAGTGACTTATTGAAGATCACCCTACTCATAAAGTGGTGAAGGTTGAATTCAGATTTAGGAATGTTTAACCAGCTAATAAAAATGTTATTTCCTCCATGCTGGATACCTCAAAACTGACCAGGCAATGATTTGTGGGGCTGGTTTGTACCACCTAGCAAGATCTGATCATGTGTATCTCTTTCCAATTCCATGTTTGGTGATATCATGTTGGTGGCTTGATATCAGCCATGAAGGACAGAATTTACAGAACATAAATTGGTAGACTGGCAAACCAGGGATTTTATATCCATAGGGCTGGGCTGGGGATTTAGCTCAGTGATTAGAGTGCTTGCCTTGCAAGCACAAGGGCCTGAGTTCGATCCCCGGCACCACAAAAAAAAAAAATTATATCCATAGGGCTATTTGTTGAACATTAACCTGCCCACCCCTGGGATCCAGTAAATGGAGGGCAGGTATACAAACTAGGTGAGAAATGACTCTTAGTTGATCTTTATTGTGGAGCCAAGAAGAGTAGTAACTATATACAACCATTCTAAAGGGATTCTAAACCAAGGGTCAGCAAGTTTTGCTGTAAAGGGCCAGGTAGTATATATTTTAGGATTTTTATAAACCTTTAAAAGGGTTTAGAGTCATTTTTAGCTTACAGTCTTTATAAAACCAGGCTCTAGTCTGGATTTGGCTGATGGCCATTAGTTGCTGACTCCTACTATAAAATAGTATCAAATATATAGAAAGAGAAAAACCACTGATTTCTGTTGTTCTTAGAGAAAGTACATTGTGTCACTTGAAGGAATGCTTTAATCATTTGTTTAAACTATGGAGCATTGAAACAGAGCCTGTTACCTCGCAGGGCACATAATCAAGTGGCAACAGCCTGATACCAAACTTTTCTGAATAGGACAGGCATTTTTAATCACAGAGCTTTTGTTTAGCTTAGTGGAATATGAAGCTTTGGGGTCAGAGCTAAACTGCTCAAAATAGTAAGGGTGGCAGTGCGCTTTCTTCCCTTTACTACCATGCCATCCTCAACTTGCCTTCTCTGTGTGTGCTGACCAAAAATACATACTTGAAAACTAGCTCACAATTATTTCTTTCTGGGTCCAACCTTGCAATGACATATTATGTAATATCTCTGAAATCTAGATACTTAAACCAGAGGTTAGTAAAAGATTCAAACAACATACCCATCTATATTGTAGAGTATCTTTATTTCATCCTTCATCACTTTTCCTGCCTTCCTATGGTAATTAATATGTAGGAAATGAAATGAGCATCATTGAATGTCAGAATCCTTTTTCTTCATGAAATATAGTGGAATTACAACCTAGTTTCATTGAATCCAGAGTTGAAGACGGTAGAGACAGGCTGCCTGGTAATCAGACTGCTGACAAAACTTCTGCAAGAATTTTATATTTCTTATTTTGGGCATTGCTTTGCTGCTCTTCCCACAGTATTCCTTGGTGAGGACTCATCCAGGTTACAGGTTTAGGCGAGAATCCAGGAAGCACATGGAGAGAGGAAACGTGACTGCATAAATCAGCTGTTTGCCCACAGAGAATAAGGAAGAGAAAAGATACATTAGAAATAAGATTCTGAAATTGCCAGGTGCTGGAAAGGGTATATTAGAATTATACCAGGAGACAGAAAAATACAGATTACTGGGCATTACCCAAGAAAAGTCTGATTTGACTGGTCAAAAATCGGGTCTGGGAATTCATGTGTTTTAACAGCTTCTCAGGTAGATGTGATGTAGGGGGAAGCTGATTCTGAAAATGTCCTAAAGAATAAAACACTGACCTCAGAGTTGCTTGCCATGGTCTATCATGGCTCAAAAGGTGTTTGGTTATTCTCAAAGGAAAAAAAAATGATCACTTTGATTATTTATAGTTCATAAATTTGAACTGTATTTGATTATCATATTCTAGTAATTCATGTTCTTAACAAAATTGCTTTCTTAAAGGTAGTGTATGAACTGCACAGTCTGGTTGGTTAAGCTTGGCTTATTCAGTTAACATGAAGCAGTTTGGTCTTTGTACTGAATCCTCTGAAAACATGAGCTAAATTAAACCTCTGCTCCTTTAAATTGTGGTGTTGGGTATTGTGTCCCAGCAACAAGAAGGCTGATTAATACAGAAAATTGGTACCAGAGAAATGTGGTGTTGCTGTAACTAAACCTGACCATGTGGTTTAGAAGCCTGTGGAACTGGTTTGTGGGAGGAGTTTAGAAAGGTTTAAAATTTTAGGCTAGAAAAGCCTTAGAATGCTGTAAACTGAATCTGATGAGTGATGCTGAGACTACTTAGGAGACTGAGATTAGGGGGGTAAACTAATGGATCTAGCAGAGAAAATTTCAATGCAGCCCAACATTCAAACTGTGGCATGGATATTGCTGGCTTCTTGTTGCCAGTTTTATAGTAAGAAAGGGGAAGGAGTGCATAAAGCAGATCAGAAAAATTTGAAGAATCAAATTGTGACACAAAAGGAACCATGTAAAAAGTTAAGGTCAAGGGAGATGTGGCTGCTGAAGAGATTTAAAAGAAAATACAGTGGTACCTCAGTTCACAAATTTAATTCATTCCACGAATCTGAAGGAGATGGCCACGTTTGTGTTCATGTGGAGAAGATGGCCATGGTTATGTTCAATCACTTTATGTGGAGTTTGAGAACAGAAGCAAAATTTTGCCAAATGCTTCTGTTCATGAACTGAATCATTTGCAAACAGAAGCATTTGTGAACCAAGATATTACTGTAAGTGCTTTGTATAGAGACAAGGAGAAAGATGCCTTGAGGACATCTCGGGGCTCCGCAAGACCCCACACATCGTAAGTGCAAAGGTGCAAAGTACAAACCTTTCATTTGAGAAAATAAACCCTAGTATCCCTGCTTAAGAAGGGCTGCCTAGAGAATTGGTTCTCTGAGATTCATTTCACCATGCTCAGCCATTCATGTACTTGGAAGCTTCTACTGCTATGATCTAAGGGGCCTTCACTACTGTCCACACTGGTGGCAGAACATGGCCTCATCCATGTGATGCTGGTTTTATCAACATGCAGAATGGGGTTATGGGATGAGGGAGACTTCTACCCAGTTTTCAAAGGAAGCCCTGGGTGGTCAGGCAGGAAGCCCCTGGGAGGTCAGTGCATGAACCTGTGAGAATGAAGCCACAAATACAGTAGGGACCGGAGGAAGTTGGAGATGTCAGGAATGTGGAATATCTGCTGAGGAAAGCTGCAGGCTGTGAGCCAGCCCAAGGGGTAGGCTATGTGGGCTGCATTTGGCAAAGTCACAAGGGTGGGGCTGCCCAAGCGCTTTAGCACTCACATTTTACCACCATGTGCCCTGGGTGCCAAATACAGAGCTATGGAACTCAATGCTTGTGTAGCTGGTTTGGGTCTTGCTTTGAGCCAGTTCTTTTCTATTCCCCTAGTCCCCCCTTTAGGGATGGAATTGCTTAACCTGTGCATTGTACCTTGGTATTACATAACCTGCTTTTTATTTCTACAGAGGTTCACAACTAAGAGTTTGCCTCAAATAGCAGAACAGAATTTCACTTGTACATTTGAAAAATGTTAGAACTGTTGAGACATGGGGAAAGAAATGATTGCGTTTTCAGCTGTATGAAAGATAGTTGGACCGTGTTAGGCAGAATTATGACTTTGTATTTATTTGAGGATTAAGTATGATTCAAGAAGGTATGTTCAGGTGCAGCTGACAAGGTTGATTGAATCAATTTGATTGGCCTGGGAGCCACCCAAGTCATTGGTGGAGAACACTTCTGGGTGTGTCTAGCTGGGTCATGGAGACGTGACATTGAGTACTATATCTGGTCCCCCATCCCTTCCTCTCAGGTGTTGCTCTTCTGCTCCGGTTCCCAACCACATGAAGTAAGTAGCTTTACTCTGCTATGCCCTTCTGCCATGATATTCCCACCTTAGAGCCTGTACATGATGGACTCAATACTCTGAAACTCTGAGCCTTTCCTTCCTTCCTCCTTTAAATTGTGGTTGTCAGGTATTGTGTCCCAACAATGGTAAAGCTGACTAATACTGCTCTGGCAAATATATTTTTACATCATTATAGTTTTGTTAATACATGTTAATTTACATTTTATCAATTTCATTATGCATTTTAGATCTTTGCTATTAAATAAACAGATGAATAAATGGCTTAAGAATTGATTGTTGAATATAAATGCACTTAGAAATTTTAGTAATTAAATACTCCACCTCTAAATAACTTTTTTTTTTTTTTTGGTGCTAGGGATCAAACTCAGGGCCTTGTGCTTGAGAGGCAAGCACTCTGCCACTGAGCTAGATCCCCAACCCCATAACTTTTAAATATAAATTGAAGAACTTCTTTTCTAATTATCTCTAAACATGTTGATTTTATGCAGTTAAGTAAAAAAGAAAGTATTAAAAAGAAATGCAACTACAAATATCTGACAATTTGTATTGGTTCACTAATCTACTTGTACCCTTGAGTTTTATTTTTCTGTGAGAATTTATCAAGTAGTTTCTGAGCCGAACACAAATATTTTATATCTATACTCTTCCATTCACTTTTGGCAATAAAATCTGGCCACAGGGTGAGCATATGGTGTAGGTTTGATAATCAAAATAATCTATCCACTGTCCAGTGTAATTTGTTTCAACATGGACAATTGACCTAAACTGGGAAAACCAGAGTTTTCTCTGTGATTTTTATCCATATATATGGGCACTAAGAGAAGGTTCTATTACTCTGGAATCACAAATCACAAGGTTCATTCAACTTTTCAGTTGCCACATGTAAGGAACCTAGCTGAAAATGAAACCAACAGAGAATTACAGAGGAAAGAGGTGGTACAAGAGAGAAAAGCCTGAGAATTTTCTTTATGCACCTGAATGTAACATATGTCAACTTTTCTTCACTCTTTACTGAAGAGTTAATACATTGATTCCCACCCTTCCTCGGCTATTTGAAATGTATCTATTGCCTGTGTTAAAGACCTATCACCTAGAGAAGACTAAAGCCATCGAAAGTTTTTATGTAATTGTCATTGTCAAAGCAATAACTTCTTGGCTAAAGCAATTTATTTTTCTCTAGATCAAGAATAAGGTATTGTCTTTCAGTACAAACAATAAATTTTATCAATTAAATTTTTTAAAGAATACCAAAAGTATCATTTGACATTGCATTCATCGCAAGTAGAAAAATGTGTGATTCAAACCACTGGCAAGAAGTTTCTAAAGCAAGAAGTGATTCAAGAAGCTAACGACACATGTGGTTAATGTCAAATCATAAAGAACTGTAGCAAAATTCCTATATCAAATAAAATTGTTATGCAAACACAATGTCAGTAGCATATGAAGTGAATGGAAGAGTATGAAGTACAATATATTTTGCCTTATGGTAGTTTGACATGACTGATATTCAGAGGAGGAATGAGTTCCTGACACCTGTGTGCCACGTAAAGCGGTCGAAGCACTTGATAGTTTTGTATTCATTGAAAATTTTGTTATCTTTGAACATGCAGACTGTACAAGTATTTTCATGGAAGCTGTTCTGTGATCTATGATATAGACTAGAAAGGAACATTAGGATTACTCCTGCCGGGGCAGTAGCTATGTATGCAACAAGACTTGTGCCCGAATGCCAACTCATACAATCCTTTATTAACATAGTATTCTTAGTCATAAAAAATATAGTTCCTGATTTATATTATTTCATCCCATGTACAAAACCATTTGTCCTTAAAAAGAAATACAGTTCCTAGTGTTGATAAAAATAAAGAATTTAAGTCACTAATGGTTACTGGGCAACTAAGGTTAACTTCAGCAGGTTGGGTAATAAGCGACATATTCTTCATTTCCACATTTAAATCTGTTTATTATAAAAAGAGAGGAACATACCTAAGGTGTTTTTTTTGTAAAAAATACATTAAATGTAGCATCTTAACCATTTTTAATTGTTCTTAGTAGTCTCGTAATCTTTTTTATTTCTATGACATCAATTGTAGTGTCTTCTTTTCCATTTCTAATTTTAGCTATCTGACCTTTTTTTCCTTAGTCTAGCCAAGTGTTTGTTTTTCTTTTCTTGAATTTTAAAAACAACCAACTCATAGTTTTGCTAATTTTTCTACTGGATTTATTCTACACTCTATTTCACTTACATATATTTAATATTTACTATTTCTTTTCTTCTGCTGACTTTGGCTTTAGTTTGTTCTTGTGCTAGTTCTTTGAGGTGTAAAGTTAGGTGGTTGATTCATAATCTTTTTCCATGCACAATTACTGTATACTAATTAATTTATTTATTTAAATGTTAGTCTATGTTTGGGGTACATAGTAATTAGAGTCATCTTTATGGAGTCATATATATACACATGTGTCACATCTTGATCATTTTATCCCCCCTCCTTCCTACGCTCCTTTTCCCATTTCCCCAGAATCTACCTCACTGTTTCTTACTATCTCTCTCTTATTGTGCTCTTTAAACTATTTATATTTTGAGGTTTTTCATAATAGAGAAACTATTCCATATTAATATTCTGTGTCTGATTTATCTCACTTAGTATTATGGTCTCAAGGTGCATCCATCTTCCTACAAATGACTCAAATTTATTCTTCTTTATGGCTGATTGTCTTAATAACTTCTCTCCTTACTGAGACAAAGTACTTGACACCCAAAGTTAAAGGAGGAAAGGTTTATTGGGCTTACACTTCGTAGAGGTTTCAGTCCATAGCTGGCTGGCTCTAAGGCAGGGTGGCATGGCAGACAGGCATCACAGAAGAGAGACGGTTCATGGCAGGCAGAAGACAGCAAAAGCAAGCCAGAGACCTTAGCAGCTTCTTTCTGCCCCTTTTACATTTTACATACCAGAAGAGGGTGGTGCCAAACCAATCAGTGGACCGATTTAGTAATCACACACCCTTAATCCCAGTATCACATACTCTAGATTCAGCCACCTCTGTATATCATATTTTTATCTATTTTTCTCTTAATGAGCATAAAGGCCATGTCCATGATTTAGTTATTGTGAGTTGTGCTGCTATAAAAATGGGTGTGTTTGTATCATTGTAATATGATTCCTTAATTCTTTCAAAATATACCTAGAAGAGATATAGATGAGCCAAATGGAATTTCCTCTGTGTGTGTGTGTGTGTGTGTAATCACCCTATTTATTTCCATAGTGGTTGTACTAGTTTATATTTCCACCAACAATGTAGAAGGGTTTCTTTTCCCCACAACCTACCAGCAGTTATTTTTTCAGTCCTTGACAATAGCCATTCTTACCAGAGTAAGATGGAATCTCAGTGTTGTTCTGATTTGCATTTCTCTAATGGCCAAAGATGCTGAGCATTTTTTTTTATATATTTATTGGCCATTTGTACTTCTGAGAAGTTTCTATTTATTTTAGTTGACCATTTTTTTGGTTGGGTCTTTTATAGAAGGTCTTAGTTTTTGAGTTCTTCATGTATTCTAGATATTAGTCCTCTGAGGAATATTTGGCAAAATTTTTCCCATTTTTTTCCCATTCCCTTCTCTCTTGGTCATTTTATTTGCTGTGCAGAAACTTTAATTCTATATAATTCCATCTGTTGATTGTTGGTATTATGTCTTGTACAATTGGTGTTCTGTTAGGGAAGTCCTTGCCTATGCATATGTCTTCAAGAGTTTTACCAATTCAGCAGATTCAGTGTTTCTGTTTTAATATCTAGGTCTTTGGCTCATTCTGATTTTATTTTAGTACAGGATGGGAGATATAGATCTATACTCATTCTTGTGCATCTGGATAGTCAATTCTGTCAGCACTATTTATCAGGAAGACTATCTTTTCTCAGGCATATTTCTGGCTCCTTTTTCAAAGATCAGATGACTGAATGTGCCTGGTTTTGTTTCTGCATATCCTATTCCATTGATCAACATGTCTGTTTTTGTGCCCGTACCATGCTGTTTTTATCATTGTAGCTTTATAGTATAATTTGTAGTTTGGGACTGTGCTGCTTCCTGCTTGCTGTTGTTACTCGGGATAGATTTGGCTATTCTGGGTCTCCTCTGATTCCATATAAATTTTAGAGTTGTTTTCCTAGTTCTGTGAAAAATGATGATGGTATTTTGACTGGAATTATATTAAATCTATATATTATTTTTAGTAGTATGGCCTTTTGACAATATTGATTCTGTCTGTCCATTCACAGGGGATGTCTTTCCATTTCCTAATGTCCTCTTCAATCTCTTTTTTCAGAGCAATATAGTTTTCTGTTACCAAAATCTTTCACTTCCTTGGTTAGTTACCTTTCTAGAGCCAATGGTTTGCAAGAGAGCAGATTTAATACAGGACTTTATAAGTTACAACATTCACCCATAAGCCAAATGCAGGAAGAGTGCTGAATGTCTGTTTATGCACTGGAGACCCAGAAGATCCAATCAAGGGCTGGGAGCCCACAGCAATGTCCCATGTACACCCATGTCTACACTAAGTGGCTGAAGAAATCTTTACTGGAACCAGGATACGATGCTCATAGCAGAGATGAAGACCAGAGCTCCCCTGAAGCAATAGCAGCCATCCTCAATGACAACAAGACCCCGACCTCCTTCTGCAACGAGAACAGCCGAGTTCCCCTCGGGAGAACCAGCCACAAAAGAGCTTCTTCTGGAAAACAGCCAGTGCTGCCTTCTGCTCCCGTTCTCCTTTATGTTGTGTCAGCAATAACCTTTAGGTGGATCGTCTACACTCAAAACCACACCAACTCAGTCCAGCTGGCACTCCTGCTCAAGTTGACCATATCAGTCTACACAGTTAGATTAATTCCTAGATATTTTTAAATTTTTGAAGCTATGGTGAATAGGATTGTTTTCTTAATTTCTATCTGGATGGGTTCACTGTTGGTGTATACAAATGCTATTGATTTTGTGTATGTGTGTGTGTGTGTGTCTGTGTGTGTGTGTATCTTGCCACTGTCCTGAATTTATGTATTAATCTAAGAATCAAGGATCATGTTATCTGAAAATAAGAATAGTTTGACTATTTTCCTTTTCTATTCAAATATCTTTTTTTTTTTTTTAGACAAGGTCTTGCTAGGTAGCCCAGGCTGATCTTGAACTCATGGTGATCCCCCTGCCTCAGCCTCCCAAGTGCTGGGATTACAGACATGCACCACCACAGCCAGAAAATCCCTTTTATTTCCTTTTCTTGTTTGATGCCCCTGGCTTAAATTGTTAGTACTATATTAAGCGGAACTGGTGAGAGCAGACATCCCACCTTCTTCATGCTTTTAGCAGGAGTGCTTTCAGTTTGTCCCCATTCGGCGTGATGTTCAGGAGGGGTTTGTCATAAATGGCTTTCCTCAGTTTAAGGTGAGGTCATGCTAAACCTGTTTTCATTGGGGGTTTTATCACAAGTGAGTGTTAGATTTTGCCAAAGTCTTTTTGTACATCTATTGATATGATCTTCTGATTTTTATCGTTACTTCTCCTTATGTTGTGTATGACATCTATTGATTGGTGTATGTACCATTCTTGTATCCCTGGTCATGACATGTGATCTTTTTAATGATTTGTTGCTTTCTGTTTGAGTTTGGCAATGTTCCCTTTCAATTTCATGAAGGAGTTTCATCTGAATTAGACTTAGTTCTTCCTGAAGTTCGGGTAAAATTCAGCAGTAATTCCACTGCATCCTGGGCTTTTCTTGTTTGGTAAGGTTTTTATTACCGAATCTATTTCATTGCCTGTTAATGTTCTGTTCAGGGTTTTTATATCTTCTTGGATCAATTTTGGTAATTCATATGCATCTAGGAATTTATCTATTTCTTCCAGATTCACTAATTTATTGGAGTAGAAGTTTTCTAAGTAGTTTCTTATAATCTTCTTGATTTGAGCACTGTCCATTGTGATTTTGCCTTTTTCATCTCCAACTGCATATGAATTTTTCTTTTCCTGTTTTGGTAAGTTTGCCTAATAGTTTGTTATTTTTTTTTGTTCTCCTGCCTCAACCTCCCATAGTGCTGAGATTACATGCATGGACCACTATGCCTGGCTCACTGGATTTATTTTTAGAAACATACTCAAGTACTACCACAAAACATAGGAAATATTGTCTATAGAAGAGTACAAGCAAATATTGTGTTGTCCATGCAACTCAAGAACTGATTTTTAACTCAATGTAAACCATTATGTGTGGCTAATGCCTGTTGCATCATATAAGGCAGCTTTTTAAAAAAAAGAGAAGTAATAAACTCTCACTATCCGGGTTATTTAAATTAGAACATTCAACTTACGTAAGCAATGAGGTGGAAGGGATGTTATAAAGTGATATAGACAAACTTCACTACATTGAAAAGTAATGCTAAAAAAAACCTAGATAATATATCATGATAAAATTAAGTCAAAGGAATTTGAAGAAGCCTTTGTGTAAAATGATTAATCACTTAAGTAATTAATGATGAAATGGTTAGACTAATAATTAGACTTATTCTAAAGTTTTCTGCAGGAAGAATTAGAACCAGAGTGTAGCTCAGTACATGGAATAAATTTGTAATGTAAGTTACTTTGTCTCTAAGTTAAGTTACCATATTTAGAGGAGTCTAGTTCTAAGTTGTATGACCTGGTCTTTGCACCAATTTTACAGCATTACTTCTCCTCTCACTTAGAAACATAGTCCAGCCAGGTGCAGTATGCAAACCTGTAATCCCACAACTTGGTAGGCTGAGGCAGCAGGATTGCTGCAAGTTCAAGGCCTGCCTTGGCTACATAGTAAGTTCAAAGTAGGACTTAACTACACACTACACAGGAAGACCCTGTCTGAAAAAAAAAAACAGTAAGAAAGAACAAAAAAGAAAGAAAGAGGAACTAGAGATTTAGCCCAGTGATCAGAGTTCTCGCCTAGCAAGCACAAGGCCCTGAGTTCAATCCCGAGCACAAGAAAGAAAGAAAGAAAGAAAGAAAGAAAGAAAGAAAGAAAAGAAGAAAGAAAGGAAGGAAGGAAAAAGAAAAGAAAAGAAAGGAAGGAAGGAGGAAGGAAAGAAAGAAAAGAAAAGAAAAAAAGAAAGAAAGAAAAAGAAATACAGTCCAAATGTGAATTATTCTTGGAAACAATATTCTGACTCTTAATAGAATACATTAATGGAAAGGGTGGTTACTGTTATAAGAGGAAGATGTGCAGAGGCAAAGTTTATGAAGTCATTTGACCCTCTGCAGGGATCCCACATCATCGCATCATACTTTTAGGGTCAATAAATGTCAAGATTTCAGAGTCTGTATACTGACATAATAATACTAAGTTGGTTTCTGTCAATGAGCTTATAGATTTTTGGATTGTGATCCGTGAGTCTCAATGGAATCTAGAGAACAATTGGTTACCAAATTTTAAAAAGTTTTTTCAATCAAAAAGACTACTATTACAGTCTTCTATATATCACATTTTCTCTCAATTTGAATCATTTAGGCTATGCGTTTATGGGTTCTACCTTTCTTAAAATTAAATTATGGGTGGTGATAGTATACTATTTAGATAGACATCAAGCTCAGCATTGGAGACCTGTTTTCAAAATTTGAGGACTGGGGCTATAGCAGAGGTAAAGCACTTGACTAGTGCATGAGGCCCTGTGTTCAATTCCTGCTGCCACAAAAAAAAAAAGGAAAAAAAATCAAAAACAAAATTTGTTTTCCTCCTCATAGCACCATCATTCACAATGTCCAAAAGGTGAAAACAACTCAAATGTCCTTCAAACGATGAAGGGATAAGTAAAATGTGATATATGCACAAAGGAATAACATTAATTCTTTTTTTTAAAAAGGAAGTTCTGATACATGCTACAACATAGATGAACCTTAAAGGGCATTCTGCTAAGTGAAGTAAGCCAGACATACAATGACAGATACTTTATACGATTCCATTTATATGAGTGGTAAAATTCATAGACAGAAAATGTAATAGCATTTCCAGGAGCTAAGGGTGAGGGAATAGGGAATTACTGTTTAATATGTACAGAGTTTCTCTTTGAAATGATGAAAAAATTCTGGAGATGGATCAGATGATGGTTGCACAACACTGTGAATGTACTTAATTCCATTGAACTCTATACTTATGATGGTTTAAATGGTAAATTTTGCGTTATTATACTTAATTAAACTTTGTATGTTTTTAAGAATTTTATTTTCTTATACCTTGGATTGCATTAAACTATCTTTGCAGTATATGTGAGCTCATTGAGAATATTTTTCTGTGTTTTTCTTCTAGCAAATGTAGCTTAAGAATATGCCAATCTGACTGGCAATAACATAATCAGGTGGGTGAACATTATTACTGAAATACGCAATTGTCATGTCCCAGGCATCAATAATACCCACATTGAGATCCACAAAAATATCCTTCAGGATAAGATTCTGAACATAGCCATGAAAGTCACTAAACATCTCCACATTTTGATTTATGTCCCTGGTGTTCTCGGTTTTAAGTACCACCTTGGTCTCCGGGCTTCGTAAGAATAGACGTTCAATGGCCTTTTTAATATTGATGGCCCTGCGGATGAAAACACTGATGGGGAAGGGTCTGAAGTGCTGGCCGACAGTGATGACAATTGCTGTGTCTTTGTCTCCTGCCACCCGGTCAATTTCCCGTGGGATATAGTTTTCATCTTTCAGTGAGAATGTCTGTTGGGTAACAAATGGATGACTATGTTTTTTCCACTGAATCAAAATATGTCTTGCAACATCCAGAAGAATATGTGCTTTAAAGAGCCCGGTTCCATGATGATCAAAAAATTTTAAAGCTGATGGAAAACAAATCAATAAGTCTTTTAACAAAATGAAAATGATATAACTTTAAAACACATACAATATCTGAAAAGTTCTAGCCAACATTTTACTGGAGAATTGCTGCTTATGAAAAGTAGAAGTTTTACTAGAAAGCATTGCAATCTTAACAAACTCTGATTTTTTATGGAATACATGAATAGAAAGAATAGTTTAATATCTGTGATTGAAAAAGTAAATTTTAACTTTTTGTTAGAAGCCCAGAGCCAAGTTTGGCAAATTAAAAATAATAACAAAGCAAAGATCAGAAAGGAAAGTAAAAAATTCTAATCATTATTTTTTAGAGCTCCAAAAATCAATTATAATTTCAAAATAAAAATAAAATACATACTTCCCATAAGATTTTTTAAATAGTAAATCCATTGGCGTAGTGTTGAATCTCCCATGAGGTAAATAAGTTTTCTTTGCAAGCAGTCATTTATACTTTTTGGTGTATTGAACTTGGTTTGTTTGCAAAATGCTGTAATCCAACTTCCTTTCAAAGTATAACCACTGGGGAAAGGAGTCTTCATTCCCACCTGGCATTTCTTTTCTACATTTGCAGTCTCTGGCAATAAAAAATCACCAGGGTAAGTAATTTTTACTACCACAAATTATTATTTGTGATATCATTTTTCCCTTCCTTTTCTCTTTTCCTTTCACCCTTCTTTCCATCTCTGTTCCTGCCCATTCTTCCACAAATATTTATTTAATGAAATCATGTTAAAGGGATGAATTCAAAGTTCTCACTGGATAGTTTTTCTTGGAGTAGGTATCAGTTTTCCCTTGTCCATTCATAATGTCTCCCTGAGGTCCACCTTGTCCCCAAGGTCACTCAACTGGGAGACAACTGACCAAAATTAGGACAAAATATGTGGCCATGAAATGGCAGAGTTCAGTGGTCCAGCTGAATATTTCACCAGTGACACTGGCCTTGCTGAAAGGTAACTCCCTTTCTCCTCCAACTAATTACCCATGAAAGAAGCTTGAAATGTTTATGAAAGGAGTTCACACATCCATTAATTTTGTTAATATATTAATGCGTATGTTACTTATTATTAATACATTTATTTTTTATTCTATGATCATTTTTTGGTTAATCAAAAAAATCTTAAAAGTTTAATTGTATCTAGAACTGAACATAATATTCTCAGTGTGGTCTGACTAGTGCAGAAAAAAAGTAGGACCATAACTCCTTGTCCTGGACATTTCACTATTAAAATAACCTAAACTGAGTTCACCAATTCTCACCGAATTGGTAAGAATTCTCACCCAGGTAAGATTCTGAAGCCACTTACCACCTAAAAAGCACATTTTTGTCATCATCTGCACTGTTGAGATTTGAGGTGTAAGTTTAGAACCTTACATTTATTCACACTGAATTACACCAGATATGTTACTGCTTCCAAAAAATAACAGTATGACCCTATCTTTTAAGAATGCCTGACTTCAGTAGAAATTACTATCCAGGTAGACGGGAAGCAATAATGGTGTAACAAAGACTCAAATTGGCTCAAGAGTCTAAGAACTTTCTTTGGTGTAAAAGTTGGGCAGGGATGTTGGTTGCTCAGGCAAGGAAGTGATACGTCTTTCTCAGACTGTGAGCTTTAGGTCTGGGTCCATGACTTATTTATATCTGTGTTCTACACAGGGTTTGGAGGAGTTCTTGCGTACAGTAGGTCTATAGTAAACATTTGTGTGAGAAAGGAATAGTGAGTAAATGTGTACCTATTAAACGTTACAGGAAGAAAGAAAACAGCAGAGTGATGATTGATAGCAAGATTCAGCCTCTTCGAGAACTGAAATCCAGACACTGGAAAATAACAACTTGGTGAAGAATAAAAGAAGCAGATCACCACCCGAAAATGAAGGAAAAATTAGAAGCTACAGAGAAGCTGGAAAGGTGATCCACAACACAAAAAAGGAACCAGTCTTCCTGGTTCTCAAGGTTCGCAGGGAGGGGACCCTGCCTCTCCAGAAGCAAGGTAAGCACCCAGGACTGGGAGGTCCCGGGAGAAGTGGCAATGGAGGTCACAACCTTTGCGAACTGCAAAGACAGCACAGGGTTTTGCTCCGAGGGGACTCCTACTTGGAGCCTCCTGTGTGGCTACAACAGCCAGAAAGGGACTCAAGCGTGGGCACTCACCATATCAGGAGCGAGTGCTTGATCAAGTGCCATTTCAGGAAAAGGTTGATAATTTAAACCTGAGACTCAGAACAACTAAAAACAGCCTCACTTCAGGGCTCCTAGTGACTGGGTGAGAAACAGCCGCAGGAGACAGCCACAGACAGGGAGTGGGCCAGAAAGAGATTCCCCAGAAAGTTTAAATTCAGGCTGGGAAGGATGCAGGCCCAGTGCCCCACCGTGAGAAGCCAGACCAGCCTGCACCGCACTCAGAAACAGCTGGGTCTGAAGGCGCCTGCCACTAAGTACTTGCACCTTTGCCCTGCTGCCTGTGCCCAGCACAGAGCCAAGGTCTGACTGCCTTCCTGCCCACCAGGGTGAGCGAGGACACATCTCAGTGTGGACACTGTCACAACCTGGTGTAAAATGAGGGGCCTCCAGAATAGGGGGTGCACCTCACAAACCCCCAGGCCATAAGGCTGGGTGGAGAAAACTGAGATTTGCTGATTATAAAACTCTGCATCATAGAAAGAAACTACTTGTTCTAAAATATAGAGAAAAGAATGTTTCACCAATTGGATAGATTTTCTTTCTTTTTCTTACTCCTTTTTCTCTTTTTCCTTCCTTTTTTCTTTTAATTTTTCCTATGTTTTGTTCTTCATAGTTTTTCTCCTTTGTTTTCTTTTATCTTCTAGTTCTCATTTTTTTTCTGTTACCTTTATCTAATTCTATAAATATCCTACTCCATAATGGGATCCTTTATCACTTTTCTCTCTTCCTTGTACTCTCTCACTGTTCAATTTTTCAAAATTTTCTTCTTGTATTCTCTCATCCTCAACCCCCTATATCTTTAATAACACAACCATCAAGTTTTGCTAGCCTTTAGATAGTTAATTCTATGCTTAATACTGTTGAATTATTTCCTATTATTAATAGAGGTATAGTTATCACATTTAATAGATGTTCCCTGTATGTCAATGTTTGGTTTGTCTTAGGGTTTATACTGCAAATGTAGATTTCTTTTCTAAGGTTAAGGGTGGTACATTACTTGTACTTACATCAATATCCAGTTGGTCTTGGAAGATATTACTGTTGTTTATTTACTTGGTGCCAGGGTCACATAGCTGTTGCTATTAATAAGTTTTCCAATATCCAGATTACCTTTGTGACATTAACAATACTGTGGTCCACTAACAGAGAGCTAGGTATTAGGCCAATTACAGTGAACTGCACCACCCTCCCCCCCATATTAACAGTGGTGGTTAGATCTTGGAATAGAGGCAAAGGACTATCGTTAGCCATACTTTGATCACTGAAAAGCATCACTGAAAAGCAGACTAACTAAAGAGACCTCTACACTAGCAACAGAGTATTTCTACTATTAAGGACCACATGCCTAAGCACAAAACAACAAAACAAAACATAATAGAAACATGAAAGATAAAGTAACAAAATGCTTCTCAAAACTCCCAACTCCTCCCAAAGCTGATCTAACAGCATCGAAGGAGAAGAAAGCAGAAGACACATGGCCAAATTGTTCCAAAAGATAACAGAGGACATTAAAATACAGCTCAATGAGATTCTGAGTGGGTTAACAGAAAATATGATCAGTTAATGGAGGTAATAAGCAAAACAATCAGAGAGCTTACAGAAGACACTAATGAAAAGCTAGCTGAGCTAAACAAGACAATACAGAACTTGAATGATTGGTTTAGCAAAGAACTAGAGTCCACAAAGAAGTTCCTAACAGAAATCAAAGAAAGGATCCAAATGAAAATTATATTGAAAGTATGGGCAGCAGAAGTGACCAAGGTGAAGGCAGAATATCAGAATTATAAGATATGGAAGCTTTTAAAGACCAATTACTCAGAGATACCTCAAAAACAAGAGAACAAGAAAAATGGATACAATAGCTGCTAGGTGACACAAAGAAGACTAAACAAAGATAAACTGTAATAAGTCAAAAATCAGAAGACAGTGCAAAAGTCATAAAAACCCTGATTACAGAAATAATAGCAGAAAACTTTCCAAATATAGGGAAAGAATTAAACATACAGATAAGCGAGGTATGTAGAACTCAAAATAGCCATGATTAAAAGAGAGCCTCTCACATCTTATCACAGTCAAAACACCAGAAAGTCCAACACAGTAACAAAATATTAAAAGCTGTTAGAGAAAAACAATGAATCATTTATAAACACATCAGAATTCTCAACACAAAACTTAAAAGCGAGGAGAGCTTACAGTAAAATATTTCAAACCCTGAAAGGTGACAACTTCCAACCCATACTTTTTTATTGTGGAAAACTACCTTTGAAAATTGACAGAGAAATAAGTTATTTTCATGACAAAAAGTCCTCAAGAAATTCATGACCACCAAATCAGCACTACAAAAATTCTCAAGGCTATCCTAGAAAGAGATGATAAAACCAACAATGCCAAAAAATCTAATTTAGCATACATATTGGTAAAGAGAACAATTCAACAGGAAGAGGTAACAATTGTAAATGTATGTGCACCAAACATAGGCATTCTCAACTTCATAAAACAAACACTACTGGACAAAAAAAATTATATTTACAAACAAATTATAAAAGAGGAGACCTCAATACCCTGTATCACAAATAGACAATCCAACTAGACAAAAAATTAACAAACCAAACCTTCCAACAAATGGACTTAATAGATATCTACAGTGTTCTACCCAACAACAAATACACATTCTTCTCAGCAGTTCATGAGACTTTAATAGACCACATGCTAGCCCATGAAGTATGCTTAAGTAAATGCAAAAGAATCAAAATTATCCTGTGCATGTTATCAGATCATAGTGCAATGAAATTAGAAATTAATAGCAAAAGAAACCATAGAAATTATGCAAATACATGAAAATTAATAATCAGTGGGTCACAGAAGAAATCAATGAAGAAATTAGTTCTCAGAATCAAATAATGCCCATGTGACATACCAGAAGACATGGGACACAAGGAAAGCAGTCCTGAGGGGGAAGTTTATAGCTGTGAATGCCCACATCAGAAAAATAGAAGGAGCCCAAGTAAATAACCTAATGGTGCACCTCAAGGTCCTAAAAAAACCCAGTCTAAATCCAAAGCTAGTACAAAGAATGAAATCATAAAGATCAGAGCAGAAATGAATGAGATTGTGAATATAAAGAATCAATGAAGTGAAGACCTGGTCTTTGAAAGAATAGACAAAATAGACAAAACCCTAGCCAATCTTACCAAGTGAATGCAATTAGGAATGAAAAAAGTGAAATCACAATTAATTAATCTTTGCTGAAATCCAAAAGATTATTAGTAACTACTTACTAGAGTACAGGTTTACTAGAGTACAACGTGTACTCTAGTAATATAGAAAATTCACACGAAATGGATAGATTCCTAGATACATGTGAACCACCAAAGCTGAGCCAAGAAAACATAAAAACCCTGAACAACCTAAGATTGGGCAATAAGGTTGAAGAAGTAATAAAAAAAAAGAAAGACTACCAATGAAGAAAAGCCCAGGTCCCAACGTATTCACTCCTGAATTCTACAAAAACTTTACAGAAGATCTAATGTCAATACCTCTCAAACTCTTTAATGAAAGCAAAAGGGAAGAAGTACTCCCAAAGTCATTCCTGGAAGCTAACATTACCCTGATTCCAAAACCACAAAAGGACCCAACTGAAAAAGAGACCTACAAGCCAATCTCTTTAATGAACATTGACACAAAAATCTTCCACAAAATCCTGACAAACAGGGTGGAACAAATAAAAACAAGTAGGATTTATCCCAGGGATGCAGGGATGCTTTAACACATGCAAATTAATAAATGTAATACACCACATAAACAGAAGCAAGGATAAAAGTCACTCAACTGATACAGAAAAAGCCTTTGACAAAATCCAACTATTCATGATAAAATCACTAAAGAAGCCAGGTGTGGTGGTGCATGCCCATAATCCTACCATTTAGGGGGCTGAGGCAGGTGGATCACTGTGAGTTCCATACCAGTCTGCGCTACATAATGAGTTCAAGGCCAGCCTGGGCTACATAGTAAATTCAAACCAGCCTGAACTACATAGCAAGTCTCTGTCTCAAAAAACCAAACAGGGGCTGGGGATTTAGCTCAAGTGATAGAGCACTTGCCTAGCAAGTGCAAGTCCCTGAGTTCAATCCCCAGCACCCAAAAAAAAAAACAAAACAAAACCAAATAAAACAAAAAGGTCAGCCCCAATCAGCCTATCCTTGTTTTATCTGCCTTATGGAGTAGCCACCAAGCAAGAAAATAGCGATGGTAGGTAAAGCAAACAGGCTAATGGGGGCTGGCAGTTTTGATCTCTAATTTTCAAGGCTAATTATTTTAAGGCTAGGTCTTATTTTCAGGGAAAGACAGTAGCAAAACCAATCCTGGGCTACAAGAGCAGAGCAGGAAGCATCTAGATATCTGACTTCAAACTATACAGTACTACAAAGCAACAGTGGTTAAAAAAAAAAGTATGGAATTAACAAGAAAAAAAAAAAGACATCTGGATCAAAGGAACAGAATAAAGGATGCAGAAACAACTCCAAACACATACAGCCATCTGATCTTTGACAAAGGGGTCTTATCCTCATATGAGAAACCCAAAATACAAGTAAAGAACAAAATAAGATAAAGAATAGGAAATACTGAGATTGATATTTTGCATATGGAAAGGGGAAGAGATAGAGGGAAGGGGAAGTGAGGAATGGGGAGGAACTTTAAAAAATTAGAATGTGTTACGTACGTCTATCAACTCCCTATAAACAATGCAGCATGTACTAATGAAAAAATGTTGATTTAAAAAGTATTATAATGGATATCATTTGCTTCCCTGAAATTAACTTTAATTCCAGTGTATCAGAAACATCATTTTATGAACAAGATGACTTTTGGTTAACCACTAAAGTTCATGTGACTAATAGAAAAAAAAAAATCCACAGAAATTTCTAGTTCAGAGGTTGGGGATTTAGCTCAGTGGTACAGCACTTGCCTAGCAAGCTCATGGCCCTGAGTTCAAACCCAAGCACCCCCCTAAAAAATTGCTAGTTCATAGGACTTTAAGTGAGATGGTTTGGCTGAAAGAGAAATTAGAATCCACCAGAGAAACGTCTAAACCATGAATTTGTGCAGCTCATTGGAGACATTTTTATATAGCATCAGCTCCCAATTACTGGCTTTTGGACAATAAGTGGAAATACAAATAACTTGTACATTTTGAGAGAAAGCAGCTGAAATTAATGGTTTTCTTGGGCTTTTATATCTGACTTGGGATGAAAACTGGCTTAAAGTGATATGAAAATAATTTTAAAGAATGAAATCCTTTCTTTTAAACCTAAAATAGTTGATATTGCAAATCATTTGTCCTAGGAAATAAGAGGTCAAAATGGCCAGTGTAAAATAAATATGCCTTTAAAATGGATAAACTACAAACACATGGGCAAAAGCATGTTAGACTTACTGTTACATGGTAAAACTTTGATGGAGGGGAAGTTCTTCATCATTTCGATCCCTATGTTGGACCTTCAAGAAAGGGGAAAATAAGTTAGTCTAACATTTGTCCAGCTGTTAGAGTAAGAATGCTTCACTGGTTTAGATTGATTGAATCACTCTTAACTCTCCAAAAATGCTTTTTTTCCCATCATTTTGATCCATTTTTTCTTTTGAAATTTTTAATTTTTATTAGTGCATATTAATTATATAGGGTAATGAGTTTCATTGTAGCATTTTCATACATGTGATAACATACTTTGAGCATATCCATTTAAGATATTCTTGGGAAGTAAATTGGTCAGAATGTTAGAAAATTATCCTGAGCTGATAGTAGAGAATCTAGGAACCTAGAGACCTGTGTGATTCCACCCCTCATGAACTTCCCCCAGCTCCCACTGTGCAGTGGAGATTGAACCTAAGGCCTTCACAGTAAGCTACAGCTACAGCCCCTTTTTATTTGTTTATTTGAGACAGGGTCTCGTTAACTCATTCAGTTGCCCAGAGTTGGTTTGAACTTGTGCTGTTCCTGCCTCAACCTCCCAGAATGCTGGGATTATAGGCATGCACCACCACACCCAGCCTCTTCTCAATTTTTGCTAGATGCTTCTCAAACTCAAGCATCCATCAGAATTACTGGGAGTATTCGGTACAAATCAGATTGCTGAGCCTCGCCCCCGGAATTTCTGATTCAGTAGTTCTGGGATGAGGCTGAAGTATTTGGACTTCTAATAAATTCTCGGGTGAAATGGACGCTACTGGCCCAGGGACATTACTAGAATTTTGTTATGTCATCCTCCTGCTCCTTCAGTTTAGCCCATCCTCTCTGCTGCCTGTTTTATTTTATTATGCAACAATTTTCTGTGATTTTTTTTTATCACTAACCTACATCACCTACAGGATAAGAGCCAACCAGCTCACAGCTTCGTATGAATGTCTAACTCTCCAGCTTCACCTTCATGCATTCTTCACCTGCACAGGTCCCGAGGAGTCTCTTTTCCATGGTCTGCTGTCTCCTTGAGAAGTAGGAAGCAGGCCACTCTTATTCACTACAGTATTCCAGGCGCTAGCACAGTACACGTTGCCTCAACGTATCAGTGCTAAGAATGAAGCTGGTGACTATACCCATCCAAGTCAAATTCTATCAGAATGAAATCCATCTGGGGAAACTTCTAGGAAAAAGAGAATGTTTTCCAAGATTGATAAGGATTCCAGAAATCCCAGGAAAGGAGTCTTTAGATCATCAGAATAATACACATCTCATTGAGGAAGTCACAGTGCTGGAAAATTGAGAGGCCAGGGTGGCTGGACAGTGATGGCTGCCTAGAGTGCTGGGAGGCCTGGGAGACTGTTCCCTGGTTCACAGACTTCATAATAAGCTAGATTGGGACTCCAGTTATGACTCTGCAACTCACTAGATCAATAGCTTGACTTTGGTCAAACTATTTAATATGCCTGTACTTAAATTTCTTCATCTGTATAATGGGCATAATAACAGTCAGTCCAGGATATTTTCCTAAGGATTATAGTTATAGTAGAAGGGAGGCTTGTAGCATGTAGCAGGTGCTGAACAATGGCCACAATTATTATTACGGACATTTCCATCAGATCTACCTTTGGCATGAGATTAAAATTTGTCTTAGTGGGAATTTGAAACTGGCCAAACATTTATTCTTCATCTATCCTAGGTAAGGCTGGGGGTGGTAGAAGAGACCAAGACCTTATAGATTTGGTTACTAAATTTAATAGTAGATTAAAATTAAGATTAAAAATATGTATTGACAATATGAAGGCATTCATTTAACAATGTTTGTCTTTGTAATGGTATGTAGGGGTTCATTACATTTTAGAAAAAGGTCTGTAATGTTAGGCCATATGTATCATCCCTGAAAAAACATGAAGGCATTTGGCACCATGTCCCTGACGTGCCCCTTCTGCATTGCCAAGTTGCTTGCCCAGGCAAAGGGGCATTGTAAGTGTGCCCAGATCAGATTGTCCCAATTGGCATTATCAGAGCTGCACTGGGAACTGGGCAGAGTAGTGTTATCTAGAAAAACCGCCTTCCTCCCACACGCTAAGTCAGCTGTTCCTCGGGATGTCAGTCATAAAATGGAATGAAGCGAGCTAAAGATCTCACGGCCTATGTCACCTAAGCTCTGAAATCCCTCTCCTCACACTAATCTATGCTCACCACTGCACACACTGAGTCCTTCCTGATGAATACCTGTCCGGCCCATCACTACTGGCCCTCTGAGTGGTGCTGTTGTTAAGTATGCACCCCGCGGGAACTTGCTAGGCAACACTATTATGGAGTATGCGTCTCTCATGGTTTTTGCTGAGCGGTGCTGCTGTTGATGGCGCATCCCTCACGGGATTTTTGCCAAGCTGCAATGTTGAAGAGCACATGCGTCTTGTGAGCCTTCTGACAGGCTCTGTTAGGTGCCTGTGCTTTCCCGTGGACCCTCCCTGTTAGTATATACCAGCCCTATCCTCTTCTGTTAGTCTTAAACCTTCTATTTCATAAGCCATCTCTGAGTATTTCTTAGTCTCTCAGGAGCCCACTCTGCTGGCCCAGCACTGCTGGACTGTGGGTACAACACCATAGAAGAAACTATAAAAATTGTGAAAAACTGCAACCTGTGTCTCCTCATGAGATAACCTTGTTTACCTTCCTATCATGATTATTGATAAAACTCTTAAAAAGAAAAAAAAAACCTTTTTTTAACTTTCAAGATGTGAGTATCTGAGAAGGTAACGCCTCTAATTCTGTAGCTAGGATTGAAAGACAGAACCTTAATAAGAAAATGTCTTACTGTGTTACAAATAAAAGGGAAACAGGCTTAGTTCCTGGGCTTATAGGGAAGAAAGATGTCATAGAATGGGCTTGGATCTAAGAAGGGGCCTTAGAGCGTAGCAATTGAATGCGCCCTGCAAGTTCTTGGTTATTTAATCACCTGAGAACCAACGCCTCACATATGCACTAAATCACATGTAAATAGACTCAGATCTCTATCTCCATGCGGCTGGGAAAAAAAACTTCACAGATAGAATGGAGCAGAGGATCTGGGAAGCAAAAATGTCTATTGGGAAGTAAAACACATTATTCTCATAGGTACAGCCCACTGGAGAAGCAAGATTAAGACTCGAAATATATGTATATCTGCCACACCAGCAACTTTGGATTTTCTAAAACACAGCTGGGATACTGCACCAGGACGCTTCCTCCAACCTCGGGCTTCAGTGAAGACCACTTCTGGAGAGACTGTGATGTGGCCAACAGGAAATATGCAATCAGGTGCGAGTGGCCACCCTGAGAGTTAAGACACGATTCTGAGATCTTCAAGACCAAAAGGTCTCCATGATCATTTTTTTCTTTCTTATTAATCAAAAATTTATTTGGAAAAGCTCAGCATCCTCTGGCTTAGCCATAGGACAAAGGAGTATTTACGTATCTTATGGAGAAAAACCAAGAAGTGACAGTAAGATAAGGGTAGAAGAGAACTCCTATAGAGGAGAGTCAGTTGTGCCCTTCCCCGTCTTGTCATCATAATGTTTGAATTTAATTTGAACTTGAATTACCAGGATGTTATTTTATCTAATTTGCTCTTCCCAGTGTATGCCAGAAAAGTAAGGCATGTGTATAGCAGCGGTTCCCAATCTGTGGGACCAAAGTCTCTTAAATGACCCATAAAGTAAGCATTCTGCAGTTGAAGAAGTTTGGGAAATATTTTGTCCCTGCTTGAAAGTATTACAGTTTCTGAGAAGTCCTGCTGCAAAGGACTCTAATCATTATCCTGTATTTCATTCCACTTATTCTTTCATTCAGCAGTTACTGAGAACCTTTCTGGTTACGTGGTAGGCCTGGGAAACATGCTGTTGGCCTCCAAAGCTTTCTTGATGCTCACAGATACCCTCCAAGGCCCTGCCTCTCCCACTCATGGTTCTTGGAGCACACCAGTGTGCTCTTGCCTCAGCTTCTATCCCCTCTCCCGAGAATGGATTTTCCTCAAAATTCACATGGCTTCCTCCTTCACTTCATTCAGGTCGCTGCTCAAGACAGCCTTATTTGACCATCCTTTTAAAAGAACATAAACCATCACATCCGAATCCTTTACTCCAACGACTTTCTGCTACAAATCTATTTATTTGTTTGTTGTCTTTCTATCCCTCTAAAATGCTAATTGCTAACTCTTAGGGCTGTGTCTGGAATATAGCAGGTGCTGACTGTTTATGAATGTGAAAGCATAGATATTGTTTCTCAGAGCTCCGAATTTAGCAGAATATATAAAAATACATTTCAAATTTTAATGATGTAGTAAGTGTTATGTTTGGAAGGAACAAAATGCAATGAAAGAATATATGACTGGTAGGACTGATGGCCGCTTCGATGATGTGGAATGCTTCCTGGAGGACTTGACTCTAAACCATGGACTATGAAATTCCCAAGCTGAGAGAAAATATTGTCTGTTTGTGAAATAAAATGAGTTCAAGTTGACTGACAAAAGGCAAAACAGCATAGCCATGAGACAAGAAGCTTCAGAATTAGGCAAGTCTTTGTA
The DNA here is from genome assembly GCA_004026905.1 of Hystrix cristata. Classification (NCBI taxonomy): domain Eukaryota; kingdom Metazoa; phylum Chordata; class Mammalia; order Rodentia; family Hystricidae; genus Hystrix; species Hystrix cristata. Next base: position 80,224 of record PVJO010006141.1, read on the forward strand.
AATATATTAGAGTTTGAATTTATTCACCCTTAGAGCCATGGGGTCATATTAAGAGTTTTAAGCAAAGAAAAGTGAAAAAACACATTTGCATTTCAAAAACATGAGTTTAGATGCAGTGTAGAGAATAGCTTGAAAGAAATATGAACAAGGGCAGAGAAACCACCTGTGGAGATTGTCGTATAATTTAATTGAGGTATGATGATAGCTTATTCAAAGATAGAGGTAACTGGGACAGAAAGACTGTAGTTGACAATTTATAGAATTTGATGATTCAATGAATTAAAGGGTGATGTAAAGCAAATAATGATACTCTTCACTTTGGCACAGCCTCTATACAGGTTTATAAAATTACCAAATCTGGAAGTATGACAAACAATATTGAAAAGCAAAGGTATATACTATATACAGAGCTTCACTGGTTATATTCCTTTTTGCAAATAGTTCTATAGGTGACCTCACGGGCCCTGTGAGCACATGACTAGCTGAGCTAGGTAAGGCTGGATCAGATCGGTCAACATCAGTTGACATCTGACAGCTTGATTAGACAAAGCTATTAGAGATTGGTCTGATTCAAAGTCTACATTCCTGTTGTCCTTATTGTATTTGAAGGCAGGTTTACCTGTGCAAAAGTCTCCATTCCTCCTTGCTAAGATAGGAAATGCCTCTGTTTCTGGTGCTCATGTGGGTCAGGGCTTCACAGGGAATGTGTGGAGGCCTCACGCAGTAGAAGGCTTCTTGGTCTCGGGCATCCAGATACTGGCACAGTTCAGCACTTGAGTTAAGGGTCAGGCCGCATTCAGAAAGGACTTGGGAGGTGCCATTGGCAAACTGGCCTGTGAAGATCACCCTGTCGTAGCCTTGGTTCCTTGCCCTCCAGAGAGCTGACACCCCTTCACTGGGGTGCATGAGCAGGACAGACAGGGAGACCTGGCCCTCCCAGAACAGAGTGAAGCTGACAAGGTAGGTGCCGTTGTTGAAGTCCGTCACCTTTCCTGATGCACCTGCCTTCAGGTCTGGGGAGGACATCCTGGCCCTCAGGAAGTCCCTGCCATATTCCTTCCTGCGTCCCAGGTGGTCCCTCACCTGTAGCAGGACATCCAGCCGGTCCCCCCTGCAGTACGTATCTTGAGGGTTGAGGATAGTGGTCACAGTGTGGGCTGCACTGGTGGTGGTGTTCACATGGGTGAAGGGTCTGAGCGGGATCAGCCGGTCTAATTTCTTCATGATCTCCCTGATCCTTAGCTCAGTCTCTGTTGGTGAAACTGTTGGGTTCTGAGATGTTTCAGAGTGTGAAGACTTTTTGAAGACGCTCCATTGTTTCAGGATGATGGGGTTTCTCAAGAGGAGAGATAACTGAAGTATTGAGGGGGAAAAGGTAGGTTTATTATATATACATATTTTTTCATAGCAGATAATTGAGCTTGCTTTCCAGTATAAATACGGTTCATTTCATATTTGTAAGCATGATGAAATTACTAGAAATCAATTCTAACTAATTTCCACATAGTGTAACTTCCTCTATGACCAGCAGATGATTTCTTTTGGATGTCACTGGCTTAAACAACATTCTAGCTATAATATGTATTATTTCATTACTGAATTTTAAAGTTATCTCCTTTTTTATAAAGATTGTGGGAGGTGGACACTTTCAAATGCTCCCCACTCATCAAGTAGCTATCTATCATCTCCTTTTCCCCCTCCTTCACCACTTTTAAATAAATTGTCCTCTAAATAAATAAATAAATAAATAAAGATTGTATACCCATATTATATAAAATGTGAGGAACAGCAGTGTCTCATTGGTCATTGTAGAAAGGATAAGGGTTGTAAATAATGTTTCTTACCTAGGGTACTAAGAAAGATTTGCTCAAATTAAATGTTCATTCACCTGACAATAAATTTTATTGTATGAATCTGCACAGCAGAGTAACTGGAGGAATATTATCACCGATTTAAAATCTGTTCAGGTCCTATCACAGTCATATCACAGAAGTAATTTAGCCAGTGGACCTCGATGACAACAGACTAAAATGACATGTAGCAAGCTAGGGTTGGAAACCTGCCCTTGCTTGTTCACTGATTTGTTTGTTTGCTTGGGGTGGTCCCAGGGATCGAACTCAGGGCCTTTGCACTGAGCTACATCCCCAGCATGCCGCCCTCCACCTCAGTTTTTTCGTGTTTGAGACAAGTTCTCACTAAATTGCTAAACTGCCTAGACAGGACTTGAAGTTGGGATTTTTTTTGCCCCAGCCTCCCAAGCCCTCTCCGGGGCTTGCAGACCTGTGCTGCTACACCCAGCTGACTTGTTTTTGTTTTGTTTTGTTTTCTCATAGCCAACTGCTATTTGATGTTTGTACAGAAAAGCTTGAAGTTCAAGTATATTATTTCTTAAGTCATAACAGTTGTCCAAGATTTTTTGGAACAACCGGGCATAATAGTGCCCACCTGTAATCCCAGCACTGAGGCCAGAGGGTTGCCCCAAGTTCAAGGTCAGCCTGACCTACCTTTTGAGTTCAAGACCAGCTTGAACTACATAGTAAGACCCTGTCTCTAAAAACAAAATTTAAAAAAAAATTTTCTGGAGCAAGATATTTAATTGTCAAAATAATTTATAATATAATATATATTATAATCTAACAATTAGCTACGTGAATGAAAGATTCACAGAAATTCATCCTTTGATCAATGACTTTGATAGCTGCCTACTTACCAGGAGAAAGGAATACTGCTCAGTTACCTCAGTTGACTAAATCTCTCTTACAAAAGTCAATTTACCTTTTTTTTGTAAAATTATAAAACATTGTCAGCAAAAGTATTTTCAAGTTCGACAGGTGAAAATGGGAGTTTATTATTTATTAATTATATTTATTCTAATTTCAGTGCTTCAACTTCATTTTCCTTCAAATACTTGTATTTTTCTCTTCTGAATTGCCTATTTACTTTGTCCAGAAGGCCTTATTTGGCCTTTGATGTTTTCATTTTTCAGTTGATACTAGTTTTTCACATAATAACCATTTTAACATTTAATCTCTCAGTTTAGCAGAAAAATATTTTTACCACTTCATTATTTGACATTTTAAAAGAATTTAAACTGGCGGTGGTTCTGTAGGCCTATAATCCCAGCACTCTGGCAGGCTAAGGCATCCAGTCACAAAATTTAAAAATGAGTGAGAGCAGGAGCAGGAGAGGGAGTGAGGGGGGGGAGGGGGAGACGGAGGGCACAGGGAGGGCAGGCTGAGGGTGTAGCTCAGTGTGAAAGCCCCAAGTTCAATCCCAGCACTGCAAAAATTAATTGGTTAATTAGAAGTATTTATTTATAGTTGAAGCATTGAAAAATGACTTTGTGAGTTGTCTTTATTGTTTCTAATCTTTGACTATTCTCCACACTTTCATTTCTAAATATTTAATTCTATTTTCCCCTTATCTCTATGATCAAATATGTTAATATTTTACTCTCTTGGCTATCTAGATTCAGTTAAGTGGATACAAAGGTCTAGCTATTCAGATTAACACAGATACTCTATCCCATTTTTATTGATCTTAATAATTTACCTAAGGATTAATTATTACCAAGAAATTAAAAAGAAAGACACACAAGCGCCATTTGCAACTAATAAATTTATACTCTTAGAAAGTTCAATTTCTAGAGAGGAATAAACATGTACATTTACCTTATAAAAAGTGAATAATTTAACAGATACACAACTAGAACTCCATGAGTACATAAGAGATTGTAACTAATTTGCCTGGGACAGTTAAGAATGGCTTCCCAGGGAGAGGAGAATGGGGAGTTATTGCTTAATAGTTGCAGAATTTCTGTTTGAGGTAATAAAGGGTTTTTTTTTCAATAATTTATTTGTTCTTTAACTGGCAGATTTACATAAGTTTATGGCATATAATGGGATGTTTCAACGTATGTATACATTATGGCATAATTAAATCAAGTTAATTCACATATCCATCACTTCACATAGTAATCTTTTTTGGGGGACATTTTTTTTTAAATTTTATTTTAATGGTACATTTTAGATGTACATAGTGATAACATTCATCATAGGGGATTTGTACCTGTACATGTTCTATCTTGTTGCTTCTTTTTTTCCCATTCCTCTCCCCTCCCTTCACCCCTCCTCCCTCCTTATTTACAAAAGCTTTGTTTTCACTTTTTCCTTCCATTTCTTATTTCTCTTGTCCCTCTGTTCCCTTCCCCCTCCTGCTCCCTTGTTCCCTTTCCCATTTGGACATTTTCTTCCCTTTTTGGGGGGGGGCATTTAAAATCTACTCTCTTACCGATTTTTAAGTATACAATACATTATCATTAGCTAACTCTAGTCACCATGCCATACAATAGACCTCCAGAATCTACTCACCCTGTCTGACTGAAATGCTATACACTGTGACCGACATCTTCCTGTCCTCCTCAGTAACCCACCTCTCCCCCTGCTAGTAACCATGCTACTTTTTGCCTCTGATAATCATATGGTGCAGTACTTGTTTTGCTGGTCTGCTTGATTTCACTCAGCAAGTACTCCAGTTTCATGCATGTTGCAAATGACAGGGCTTCATTTTTCGACACTAACTAGTATTAAAATGTGTGTGCACCACATTTACTTTGTGCGTTCATTCCTTGATGACTATTGTGAATGATGCCAAAGAACACAGGAATATAGGTCTCTCTTCAACATGCTGATATTGTTTCCATTGGATAAATACCCAGAAGTAAATTGCTAGATCATATGGTAATTCTGTTGTTAATTTTTTGGGAATATCCATATTGTTTTCCATAATGGCTGTGCTAATTTACATCCTCACCAATAGTGCCAGGTTTCCCTTTTCTCCCCAACCCCACCAACACTTACCTTTAGTTTTTAATAACAGCCATTCTAACAAGCGTGAGGTGATATCTCTTTGTGGTCTTAATGTGCATTTTCTTAATGATTAGTGCTGTTGATTTTGGTCATTTATATGTCTCGTTTTGAAAACTATTCAACTATCTTTGCAACTCCATGGACATATATATCGTTCTACTCACTTGTGTCTTATTTAATTTCTTTCATTAATGTTTTAAAATTTTCACTTTCTAAAAGATTATGTGTTTTCTTGTCGTTGAGTTTTGAGTTTCTTATGTATTTTAATTATTAACTCCTTATCAAATGTATGTCTTGTAAATATTTTCTCCCATTCCGTAGATTGTCTCTTCATTATGTTGACTATTTCTTTGGCTGTGCAGGTTTTTGGTGCAATCCCAATTGACCTACTTTGTTTTTATTCTTGTCTTTTTAGGATTAATAGCCACAAATCTTTCCCAAGATTTCTTTGTTAAGACACCCTGTGTTTTCCTCTAGTATTTCACAGTTTTAGATCTTACATTTAAGTTGTAATCTGTCTTGAGTTGACTTCTGTACATGGTGTGAAATAAGGGTCCACTTACATTCTTCTGTATGTGGATTTCCACTTTTTCCAACATCATTTATTAAACAGACTATCCTTTCCCCATTTTGTGTATTTGGCATCTTCGTAAAAGATCAATTGGCCATAAATGCATGGATTTATTTCTGGGCTCTCTGTTCTGCTCCATTGGTCTGTATCTGTTTTTATGCCAGGATCATACCATTTTTATTACTCTAATTTGTAGTACATTTTGAGATCAGAGACTGTAATGCTTCCAGTTTTGTTATGTTATGGTTATTCGGAGTTTTATGGTTCCATACATATTTCAGAATTATTTTTATACTTTTATGAAAAATTTCACTGGAATTTTGATAGGAATTACATTGAATCTGTAGTTCATTTTGGGTAATGTGGACACTTGAATTATATTAGTTCCTATAAACAATGAACATGGATTTCTTTCCATCAATTTCTTTCATCAGTGTTTCACAATTTTCAGTGTATAAGTCTTTTAACTGCTTGGCTTAATATATTCCTAAGAAATTTAGTTAATCTGATGCTAATATACATGAGATTATTTTTTGATTGCTTTATTGGGTAGTTTGTTGTTAATGTATAGAAATATTACTGACTTGTGTATGTTGATTTTACATCCCTTAACTTTACTGAATTATTTGAAGTTTTCTGTATATAAGATCATGCTATCTGCAAACAGGAACAATTTAACATCTTCTTTTCCAATACAGATGTTTTTATTTGTTGTTTGCTTGCTTTTGTATAATTGATCTGGATAAGACCTCCAGTTCTATGTTGAATAGAAGTAATATCTTACAAGAAAACCTTTCAACTTTCACCCCTAATTGTAAAGTTAGCTGTGGGCCAGACATACATATATGGCCTTACTGTGTTGAAGTACATTCCTTCTATAGTCAATTTGTTAAGAGTTATTGTCAGGGAAGGATGTTGAATTCTGTCAACATTTTTTGTATCTATGGACATGACTACATGGGGTTTGTCATTTGTCCTATTAGTGTGGCCTATATATTGATTGAGTGACTGATTGATTAGTATGTGTTGAACCATGCTTATATCCCTGGAATAAATCATATTTGATCACAATCAATGATACTCTTAATGTGATGCTGAATTTAGTTAGCTAGTATTTTGTTTAGAACTCTTACATTATGTTCACCAGGGGTATTGGCCTGTAATTTTCTATTCCTCTAGTGTACTTGTCAGGCTTTAGTATCAGTGTAATGATGGCTTTGTAAAATGAGTTTGGAAGTATTTATTCCTCTTCAACTTTTTTGGAAAAATTAGAGGAGCTCATATTAGTTCTTTAAATGTTCGATAGAATTCAGCAGTTAAGCCTTCAGGTCCTGAGCTCTGCTTTTTTTTTTTTTTTTCCTGGTACTGAGAAGTAAATGCACGGCCTTTCCACTGAGCTCATTTCCAATCCTTTAAATTTTTTTTTAATTTCGAAATAGGGCCTCAAGTTGCTTGCTAAGTGGCCTTGGATGGGCTCAAACTTGCAATCCTTCTGCTTCAGCCTCCCAGAGTACTGGGAGTACAGGTATGTGCAACCACATGTAGCTTGTTGTTTTTCTTGATGATAGAGGGTTTTTTTTAAATTGTTTATCTGATCAGATTTTATATTTCTGCATGATTCAGGTTTGTTAGGTTGTATTTGTCTAGGAGTTTATCTATTTCTTCTTGTTTGTCCAATTTTTTGGCTTAAAATTTTTTATGCTGGCCTTTTATAATCTTTTATATTTCTGTGGTGTCAGTCATGATATCACTGTTTTTTAATTTCTGGTTTTATTTATTTGAATCTTGTCTCTTTTTTCTTAGTCTATCTAACCACTTGCATTTTTTAAAAAAAACTAACTCCTAGTTTTGTTGTTCTTTGCTATTGTTTTTCTAGTCTTTTGCTGTCTTTCAAGATGGAAGATCCATGAAAGACAGACTGTCTAGAAAGTGGAAAGGGTCAGGAATAAGATTTTTTTTTTTTTTTTTTGCCCTACAGCCTCCTCTAGAAGAGATTGCACTCTGCCAACCTCTTAATGTCAGCCCAGTGAGATCCATTTTGGAATTGTGACCTCCAGATACATAAGATAACAAATTTACATCGTTAAAGTTACTAAAGCTGTGGCAATCTGTTATAGCAACAATAGAAAAGTAATGTAACATTGGTTTGAAAGCTTTCAATAATTTCATCTATATTATCTCAGGATTGGTGACTATTGACTATTTTTTTCTCCACCTATGATTTTCCTAGCTCTTTGTAAACCGTATAATTTTATATCATAATCTAGATATTTCAAATATTATGAGTTGAGATCCTGGGTCTTGTTTAAACCCTAAGGATAGTACTGATTTTTAAGAAAAGCATTTTGTCTAGCTAGGGTAATGCCACAAGTTTCAATCCACCTTCTGCGGTTTCTAGTTACAGGTCTATTCATCCCGCAGTCTTTACACTGCTATTTGAATCCATTCAGTCCTCAAAGTCTTCACTGAGTTACTTGAAACTTGCCCAGTTTACCCAGGCTCTGTGTACATGATGTCCAGTGGCCAATCTGGCACCTGGGCAGTGGTCCATCCTGCAGTTCAAGTGCCAGAGCCTTTGATACATTGTTTAGGAAGACCAGCATATGCTCAATTAAAAGCTGAGCTCAGGAGTTCACACACCACTTTAGGAGATGGCTCTCTGAGCTTCATCCTCTGTACAATCTCCCCAGCCCTATTCCATTTTTTAAAAATCTCTACTTTCTGTCCTCCAGCCAAAAATGTGGAACAGAAGTTTTTCTCAGCCTAAGAGAAAAACTTAACATACTTCCCTAGGTTTTCTGCAGCACCTGAGAAAAGGCAAGAATATTTGAACAGGCCTGACAAAGGTCAGCTCAGCACCACATTGAGTTCCCAACCCTAAAGGGAAATACTGTCTAGATAAGAGTCATATATAGTGAGAATGAGGCATATAAACTTCAATAGAATATAGTAAAATAAAAAAATTAAACATTTTATTCTGGGATAATTGTAGATTTACAGGCAATTGTCAGAAATAATAGAGAAATCTCATGTGCCTTTTGCCCAGTTTGCCCAATACTAACATCTTGCAAAACTGTAGTAAAATCACAACCTGCATATTGACACTGATATGGTAAAGAAAAAAATATTCCCTCCTACTTCCGTTTCATGCCTGAACCCCTGGCCACCAGCCACTCATGTCTTCTCTACGTGTGTGCTTTTGTCTCATCAAGAATATTATATAACAGAAAAAAATAGAGTTTACACAAGACGCTCAATATTAGACAAAAAGGAGGAAATTTTCTTTAAAACATGCTGGTAATAGCAGGACCAGGATCAGCACGAAGTGCTCAATTTCACTCAGCCCCATTTCTCTATTCTTTTAACAGCCTGTGATACACATGCACACACATGTTCACGCACACAGATTGCTATGTTGAATGTGCGTGCCTCCCCTCCCTTCAAAGAACTCCTGTGTTGAAGTGCTGAGGCCCTAACCCCTAGTGGTATGGTTTTAGGAAGTTGAGCCTTTGGGGAAGTGATTAGGTCATGAAGGGAGCACCCTCATGAACCAGATTAGAACTCTTATAAAGGACCCCCCCAAAAAACAAAAACAGAAATAGAAGAGACTTCAGAGTGCTCTTTCCCCCTTCTGCCATCTGAGGACACAGTGAGAAACTGACCATCTATGCTCAAGATACAGGGCCTCACCAGACACTGAACCTTTCCTTTCCTTTCCCCAGAGTGCTGGGGATTGAACCCAGGGCTTTCTCACTGAGCTAGATCCAAGAGCTTATTTTATTTCTTATTTTGAGATGGATTTATGCTAAGTCACTAAGTTGCCCAGACCAGGCTCGAACTTCTGATCCTCCTGTCTCAGCTTCCCAGAGTGCTGGAATTATAGGCATGCACCACCATGCCTGGCTCTGAACTTGATCGTGAACTTTGCAGCTTCCAGAAATGTGACAAATTAATTTCCATTGTCTGTGAACCACCCAGTCTATGGTACTCTGTTTGAGCACCCCAAACAGACTAAATATTATCGTATGAAATGTGTGAGTACATGTATGTGTAATACATTTCTCTCGTGTGTGTATAGATATATTTTAAAACTTTATACTTTTTTTCAGAAAACCCTAAGATCTTTTGCTCTTCATGATACATCTGACCAAATGTCACCAATCATTACATAGTGCTCCTCTTCTCTGACATTTTCTTGGCCACTGGTTTCTTTCACTCAGCATCAGAGATTTTGACGAGCTTGGCTTAGGGTCTTCATCAGCACTAGAAGTCCCAACATCCTCCAGGTAGACTTTAGTGTTCATGGAAGCAGAGCTTCCAGGACCTAGAGATCTTTGTTCCTGAACCTTATTGGACCTTTAGGCCTGGTCATAGGGCAAATCAACTTCCTGCTCAACTTAAATGTAACCACACCTTTTCTTTCCTACTTTATTAGCTTTTTTCCATAAGAATTTAGATATAGTCAAATATCTCCCATATTGAAGAAAGAATATCTTTGAGCTCCCTAGTCTCTCATCAATTAAATATCTCAAGAGTTCTCTTCCAGCCCTTTGCTCACTTTCTCTCCTACCACTCACTTCTCAGCCTAGTACTTATTCTCATCTGCAGAATTTCATCATTAACAGCTTTATGTTCTCACTCTGTGGTGCAAACAAGGAAATGTCTTAGACTCCATGCCTTCAGCTGCCATTTGTATTCTAATGCTTCCTAAATCTACTTTTCTAAGTCAGGTCTTTCTCGACCTCAGATCTGTACATTCAAGGGTCTGCTGAAGCAATACCATCCATTTGGATGACTTTAAAAACCTCAAACCTAGACTTTTCATATATAAATTTATCTTTCATTGTCCAGAACTATTTCTCTTACTCTTGTCTATACGTCAGTGAATGGAATCACCATCCACACACTTGTACAAACCTGGAGAGTAGTGCCTGGTTAACCTCAACTCTTCACCCCCGCCTTAGTCAATCAATTCTTTCTTAAATTCACTAGATTTTCTCCTTCTTCATTACTAGTATCTCACATCAGGTCACCATCACTTATCACCAAGGAGAGGTGACTGAATAGTCTTTCTTTACTTATTTAATTATTATTAATAAATAACTTTACCAGTTACTTATTTGGCATCTACTGCATGCCAGATATTGTTCTGAGTACTTCCAATATGCCAGCAAATGAAAATATGCCAAAAATCCCCATCCCTTCTAGAGGTCATCTTATACTGGGTCAGACAAACAATGATCAATGAACACTGTAGGTCAGTACATTGTATAATATGTAGTAGAAAGTGAAAAGTACTGTTGCAAAAAGGGAGTAAAGTCAAACAGAGTAAGAGGACTGCTGAGAAGCTGGAGTGGTGTTGCTTCTAGTATTAAGTAAAGATGATATCTAAGCAAAGATCTACACAGTGTTTGGGAGAAGAAGAAACTGGAAGGCAGATCCGTCAAAACATGTTTAAATACCGCATTGTTTCTCTGGTGTGAGAAACTGGAAGTGTAATTGAGAACTAAAATGTATTATATTGCGAAAGGGAAGAAATTATTCAAATGGGAAGGGTGACAAGAGATAAAAAAGAATAGAAGAAAAAATGGAAACAAAGCTTTTGTAAATAAGGATGGAGGAGGGGTGAAGGGAGGGGAGGGGAATGGGAAAAAAAGCAACAAGATATATCATGTACAGGTACAAATGCCCTATGATGAATATTAGCACTATGTATATCTAAAATGTACCATTAAAATAAAATTTAAAAAAAAAAGAAAAAAAAGAAAGACTGCAGGAAGTGAAAGTCCAAGAAACAGTAACTGGGCTACACAAAGACTTTTTTTAAAACCCTGTGAACTCACCAATCAAAAGAAACAGACTAGCAGAATGGATCAAAAAACAAGATACATCAATATGTTGCATACAAGAGACACATCTAACCCAAAAGGAAATTCATAGACTGAAAATCAAAGGATGGAAAACAGTATTTCATGCAACAGGAACCCAGAAAAAAGCAGGAGTCGCTATCCTAATCTCAGACAAAGTGAACTTTAAACCAAAACAGATCAAGAGGGACAAAGAAGGTCACTACATACTTCTCAAGGGAAAACTCCAAGAGGA